>SJYC01140243.1:0-13880 GCA_006408675.1 Madoqua kirkii | reverse complement strand
TTCCCCTCACTGAGAACAAAGGAAGCAGTAATTTTCTAAGGTGACAATAAAGAAATGGTTCTGGTATACTAATGAGAAGAATATAACATGATAATTTGTAGTATGACACCCATTTAAGACTGTACCATCAATCAATAAAGGTTAACCCTATACTGACCATTTGAGAATTTATCACTGTGATTTCTATATATTACTGCAATTACTTCAAGAACCTACTGGTGAAAGCATTTTCTTGTGACTAGAAAGTGCTGGACAATTATCCAAATTGAGGCATTTGCTATAGCCTACTATTGCAGAACTGAGACAAATATTGACATCATGAAAACTGAAAAAGTCACTATTGACAAGAAACAGTGCCTCAGTGGATCATAAATCTGACCTAATGTGGAAATTCCTACAACCTTAAAATGTTGTTTTAATTATGACATCTCTCAATTCATTCTCAATTGAAAATCAATGTAGCAAAGGAAAGTCCTTCTATAGTAACCAATATTGTTAGGTATAATTCACAAAAACTAAGAAGAACACAAGAAGTCATTTTTGGCATATTAAACTTTCCAAATGATTGTATAAGAGTTATGCTGGGATAATTACAAAGGAATATGATGAGATTTTCAGGATTTGACAAAGCAGCCAAAATACATATTAACAAGTCATTTTTCTGATCTTTTCTAGGATGAGGTAGAGACATATGAGTTAATTTGCCAGATAATTGTAACTTATCCCTTCAAAAAGCGAGTATTTTCATTGTTTAATTGTAATAGAAATCTCTCCAAAATGCATTATACATTTTTTTTGACTCATGAGCCACAATTATTAAAATGGGCTATATAATAAAAGTACAATATTTATTCTCATGCAAAATGCTCCAGGTAACTCTATTGTTTAGTTCTTATGTATACTTGGGTCAGTTTCTTTCCTCTCTATTGCTGTCAGGCTTTGAAGCTGAAATTTCTCATTGCGTAGGTATACCCACCTCTCTTTCCTCTAATGTGGGTATTTTATGTATTAAAAAAGAATAGGTAGTCAAGATGAACAGACAAACAGGATTAGATTAAAAAAATCATGTCAAGGAGTTTTGGGGGTCTGCTTCCTGAGTTATTTCTACCGTTTGGCTAGTTAAAGTTGCTGAATAAGTGCTTCTAAAAAAGTTTTGTTTTTTGATAAATTGAGTGTTTCCATGCTGCTAAGTTAGAAAATTCCATCTCTTGAAGATAAAAATCTTTCTGAGGGTTGCATTTCACAAAGATCAGGGCATCACTGTTATTCCAAGCTGGTCTCTTGGCTTGGATTCACATTAAGTTTCTGGCTCACTTGGCCTAACTTAGGCATTCAGGATCTTGCCCGATTTGCCTCTGGGTTGAATAAGATGAAGATGAGTGAACAGGGTGTGACATCACTTTTGGAAGAAGTATCTTATTGCTAATAGTCTAATACCATTTTGTTCTAGCCTGCTAAATAGCGTTATGGGGCCAGATAAATTTAGCAATGAGAATTTTCCAACTTGTTTCCATGACAGAGTCTGGGACATTTTTAGCTCAGCTGAATTAAGTAAGGTCTATAGTAAAGGGACTTTCTAGAATGGAATTTTCCCATTCATGGATGCTATACTGTAACCACTTACTCATGGAATATAGAAAACAAGACTTTTAAAACTGATAAACTTCTTTGAAAAATTGAGCAGGAAGAAAAGTACTTGGTTAGGCCATTTCCTTCCTGGAGCAGTGTGAAACTCATGGACTCTTGGTAGTATCAGGCCCGACTGCCAAGTGAAAAAGGTAATGGAGAAAACAAATTGGAAGAAGATGTGGTACTTGCCTCAGGTTCAGCGATAGGACACACACAGCAAAAATAAACCCTACGTTTCTTGTAAGCTCACACCCTTCCGCTTTCTGGGAGTAGGGCCGGATGGTACACTCATGTTCTTATGATAAAGGAGTCTGAGGTTCACTTACTTAGCTTGTGCCAATACGCCAATGACTTCAGCGTACAGGTCTGCCACAATGTGCATATTGCCAGTGTTAGGACCAAGGTACCTAGACAAGATACAATCAGACAGGTGAGGAATCCCGCTGGCCATGTGAAAAGAGGAAACTCAATTTCATTTTAAGCACTCGACTTCTTCAAAGTTTGAAGGAAAGAAATTACCCTTCTTTGTACTTAAAGTGCTTGAAAGCCAAGTTAATAACATCATGTATTAAACTGTCTATTACAGGATGAAGTGGAATCTGGAAAAGAGAAAAAAAAGGTGGTTCTTTGCTTAGAAGGGAATATTAAAGATCAAATCAATAAAAGTACTTCCAAAGACTATAGACAGCCTTTAGCCATCAAGCAATATAGTTCATGTGACATGGGATTTGAAATTCATGAACAATCTAATAAACTTAGACCTCAAAAATATAAGTTTCTATCAGATAAATAAACCTTATCTAAAGGTAACATTAAATTGATGACCTACCTGTTTTAAAACTTCTATTAATACTAAAGAAAAAATAAAATCAATGGCGAGGTCCCGTCTTTCCATTAAATAATCTCGCTGCTGTTCATCACTGTAAAAATTTAAAATATTCACATTAAATAGGCACTAAAGACATTCTCCAAGTGATATAATTCATCAAAAATCTAGGATTCATCCACAATGGACTGCAAACCAATTTTGTTATGACAAGACTGCAGTGATAAATACACACTGAAGTTACTCCTATAGTAAGTGTGGTGCGTGGACACACTATGGATCAGAGTATCTGACATCATATTTTAAATGTTCAACCAAGTCAACTTGAGTCACTATTTTGGAACCTACAATATCATCCTGTGGACTCTCTTAAGGCACCTTTCAATCTAGGAATCCTATCATCTTGAAGATGGAAATAAACATGACCCAAGGCTCCCAGGCTAGAGGTAGACACTTAGAGGATCTTGTGAAAAGATCAAAACAATGGAAAGAAATAGAATGATTACCAATGGGAGTAGGACTGTAGTAGGTGGACAAGAATTAGTATTAAATTTTGTTCCCCCTGCCTTCCCGGCCCGTTCTCTTGAGATTAATGACAGGAAGAAAGAAGATGTCAAGGGGTGGTGGAACAGAAAAAGATTAAACAGCAGATGGACAAAGAGGTAGAAGGGGCAAAGGAGAGTCATCTGAACTCATCAAAAGTTAGGGAGCAGAATAAGCACCGTCAGGAGGACAGAAGTGTGAGTTTTTACCTCCCTCCCTTCATTTCCTGCTTCTCTAATGAACTGATTGAGGGCTAATTTGGAACTGAACAAATGAGAAGAGACTGCCAAGCTCCTTAGCAAAGAACAGTGGCTAAGAGCGTTGGTTTTTGGTGTGGAACAGTCCTGGGTGAAAATTATGGCTCTTCCACTTACCAGTAATTTTTCCATTTACAAAATGGAAATAATAATAGTCACTATAGTAAGGTTTGCTTGAGTATTAAAACGTGTATTTAGTAGAGTCTCCCAAACACACAACTGCTCAGTACTCGTATATTAAATAAAATTCATGAGAAAGGATGATGGAATTTGGATTTGTCAGGCAGATATTTTCAAAATGCTTTTAAATATGGAATGTTTTTCTCTTCAGTCCAGAGAGAATGAGAAGAAAGCATATAAAAAAGAAAAAGAACTTTGGAGGAGTTCTGCAGCCTTGAGAGCATCCAGTTAAGCCTGATAGGTGACAGAGGCAGGTCAACAAAGGAAGCTGCAGCTTTAACTTACAAGGGGAAATGTATGAACCGGTAGGAGCTCATTCTTCGGGATCATTAACAAACAGTCCTGCCAGGAGGGAGAGTGATGGACCAAATCATCTACCTGGAGCCCTTCAAGACCCACCAGAATTAGAAAGTGCTGCTGCCAGATGAAGGGAGGAGAGGAAAACATATGGAGTTACGTTAAACCGAGGGCGTCTGCAAGTCTGACCTACAGATTACATCATGGGGAAGAGAAACAAGAAGTCTGTAGACCAAAGGGAAGGCAAACGCAAAGAGATGGCCAGCAGACGTGGAGAGGGGAGGGCTACTGGGGTCTTCAAAAGGGGCCTGAGGACCTTGAGAAAGCAGCAAAACAAAAAAAATGGGGGGGGGGGTAGAAAAAAAACTCCTGCTTCGATTTTATTTGATCAGTCAATTTATGTTTTCAAATAAAAAGAAGACATATACATTTCCAATAATGAATTCACATTGTTGCTGGCTTGAGGTCTCTTTGCCAGGAGCCAGAGGCATTTGACAAATTTATTTGGCAGTCAAAATGTTGATATTACACTAATCTTAGAAATCATACACAATCTTAGAGATCATGACCCAAATACACCTCCATCACATTTGACTGTTTTCAGTTGCTTATGCTTCTTCCTAAAGTTCTTTTCTTGTTTTTAATAAGAAAAACCCCAGTGTTAGCTACCTCATATTCTAAAGACCCTCATTCTTTTGGTTTTCTCCAAAACACATATTCTCTCTTATTTTAAGCTTCCAATTGCTAACTAAAATGCAACTGAATTGAACTTTACTGTACCAATTCTGTATTTGATCTTTGCAATTACTCTGATCTCCTGGAAATAATCAGTAACACAATCTAAAAACCAATTATTTTCAATCCGTACAGAAATCAGTTTATGAAAAATCTAGTTTTAGTAACTCAATTCTGAAAAAAAACTACAACTAACTGAATTAAGCTCATTCAAACTGTCCCACTTTCTACCCACTTTCTAGTTTTAGTATCTATTAATAAGCTGCCATGTTATACAGGGAAAATACTAAATTAATAAGTGGAGGAACTTATTAATCATACAGACTGAATCATTTTCAGACACAGAATTGAAATTCTACCTTTAAATTTGATACATTAAAAAGTATTTATGAGAAACTGCTAATTGGTATGGGTTTCTTTTTAGGGTAATAAAAATATTCTTGAACGAGATGATGAGATGGCTATACAACCTTGCGAATAAACTAGAAGCACTGACTCACACACTTTAAAAGGATGCGTTTTATAGTATATGAATTATCTCCATTAAAAAAATCCTTCTTCAACTAGAATAATTATTCAGTATACAAAAGTTATTACTCTCTCCTCAAAACAAAATAAGTAAATAAATCTTACATAAAACTCAAGCATACTGCAAAGTGAAATTACAAGTTCAGATGACATATAATTTGTAAGATAACAGGTCTTCAATTTCAAGAGAAGTTTACAGATTTTTAAGCACTGGAGTGTCAAGAAACATGAGAGGGATAAATCACTCACAAGTAGTTAATATCTGATTTTCTGAGTGATTAATTTCCATTACATTGTCTTTAAAAGCATTAAAAAATGTATAATCCACGTGGAGAAATCTGCGCTTTTAAAACAATCTCTCATTTTTGTAAAGAAAGGTAAATGTATTAAACCTTATTTGCTACCTTGCTTTATTAGGTTGATTTCAAACACAGAAAATTATACCTATTTACTTAGAACTCTGGGGGACATACATTCACTGAACAGCTCAACCAAACATCTTAAGTTTTATGGCTGAACACCACAAGTAGCAGCAAGTTCTACTTTTCAAATCCATAAGAGAAGGGAACCACAGAACAACCAGGCAAATCTCAGCCAGAAGGGAAGCTAGAGGTGGGGTGATCTGACTTCCCACTTTTGCCCATGAAGAGGCTGAAGTTCAGACAGGTGGAGAGTTGCCCAGAGTCTCATGGCTCATTGGTGGCAGTTCTGGGACTATCTCCAATGTCCAATCCACTGACCTTCCCACTGCAGTACCCTGGGCACCCGAGGTTACGAAGTGAATCTGAATATCTAGGGAATGTCCTGCAGGGCCTGCTACAGGCTTTCTGCCTTTAACTGTGCACCAGAGGAGAGACAGCCCAGAAGAGCAGCAGGCAAGAAGGTTATCTGGGGTCTTTGACACCTTGCCCCCACCACTGGCAAAATAAAGTCATGGAACCATTTCAACCTGTGGCGGCTCACAGCAACTAACATTCCGAAGGTGCTGCCTACTAGAAAAGGGGCCCCTGCAGCCTAGGCTCAAGTGTAAAGAGGTCAGAAGTCTAGTGGCATTCCCAACTCCCACTCAGATTGGTTTCTTAGGAAAGAAGAGAGAGAGAAAGAATAAGCCTCATAATCCTTATATAAAAGAAATGTACCTTTTGGATTTATTGCTGGTTCTTGGTCTGTACTCATGTGATTCATCTTCAATACCATTTTGCCTTTTATACCAGTCAAATAATGTACGTAGAATGGAAGGCAGGCAGTATTCAGAAAGGGAGCTCATTGAACTGATGACCTACAGAGAAAAGCAGGTGATGAAAAAACTTGTGTGGCACTGCCAATTACTGAGAAACTTTTCATTTCACAAGTAACTCCAAACCATAGGCACTACAAAATATTCTTATTCATCACACTCCTCTCCTTAATAATCTTTTTAGTACATGCATTCCCAAGAACCCAAGTTTCTTACTGTTAACAGATGTTCTTCATACAATAGTAACTTTGTGGCTTAAGAAAGTTAATTACTTTGACTCTCTTTCATTCTAGACATCAGATATTAATTGCATGGACTGCAAAGAAATTATTTTCCCATACCATCTAAGAAGTACAGTGCCTTGTACTTCTTAGATCCTCAAAAATGCTTGTTATACAAATAAATATATTAATTACTTATACTAATGGCTTAGGTGAAATAAACAAGTCTATCCCCCAAATAACCTAAGTAGTAATACAATATATGGTTTTCTGCCAACAATCAATCATATACAGTGTGAAGTATGCTTCAAATTAGACTCAATAAGTGAGTAGCAATAACGTACCCTGTGTTAAACGCAAACACCTCCCCTCTTCTTCAAAAAACAAACATGCTTTTGATAGATGAGTTACTCTACTTTCCTTATTTTGGAAAGATTCCTGATCTTTTACTAAATATCATCCCCAAAATGAGACTCAATCCATATCTCACATGCAAAAATGATATCAAAATGGATCATAGACCTGAGTATAACATCTAAAACTATAAAACTTCTGAAGAAAATATAGGAGAAAATCCTTGCCACTTTAGGGTAGGCAAGGATTTCTAGGGACCAAACCAAAAACAGAGTTCATGAGAATTTGACCTACTGAAAATCACCAAAATCAAAAGTTTATGGTTTTAAAGGGATATTGTTAAGTGGTGAAAGGACTAGTCATAGACTGGGAGAAAATATTTGCAAAACATCTCTCTGATGAAGACCTTATAACTGGAACATGTCAAACTACAATGAGTTAGGTCTTAACTACTTAATTAACAAACAGTACAGGCAAATTATAAAACCTAGTGCTGATGAGACAGTGATAAGAAGAACATGTTCATACACTACAGATAAAAGAAAAAAAACTGGCATAAAATCTGGAAGGTAATTTGGAAATACTTATCAAGAACCTAATAAAATCATCCTTAATAAGTCTACTCTTAGGCATTTCTCTCAAGAACATAATTAGAGATGGGTAAAAATATTTATGACAGCCTTACTTAAAACAAAAAAAAAGGAAACAAATGTCCAACTATATGGATAAATACCTTAATCCAATGTAGAATGATGTAGACTCTCTATGAAACCATTTACAATCTTGCTCCAGAAACACTTCATGTTGTAAAATGTTCAGGATATGTTGAGTGAAGAGAGAGTGAAAGAACCTGTATAACTATAGGGCTTCCCTGGTGGCTCAAACAGTAAAGAATCCACCTGCCAATGCAGGAGACCTGGGCTTGATCCCTGGGTGGGAAGATCCCCTGGAAAAGAGAGTGGTGACACACTCCAGTATCTTGCTGGGAAATACAATGGACAGAGGAGCCTGGTGGGCTACAGTATATGGGGTCACAGAGTCAGACATGACTGAGCAACTAACACTTTCACTTTTCTTTCATTGTATAAATATGCAGGCATAGAACATAAGACCAGGAAGAAATATACTAACATATTAAGAGTGCATATTAAAATCAGGAATTCTCAGGAAAAAGATCACTGGAGAAAGAAGATGGATGGGAGTTTAAGAGAAATGAAGGTAGGATTTTACCTGGACCTTTTAAAAAAAGGGTAGAAATTTTAAATGATAGTCAAAAAGAAACTAAGCAAGGAGCCTAAGCAGGAAATCCTACAGTTGTGAAGGTGCAATATAGTTGTTTGTTGATAATGATTATATGATTAATGAAGGTTTTGAAGGAACGGAAAGAAGAAAATATCTGACTGGTGTAGGGATTCTGGCACACCAGAGTGAAGGGAAACAAAGTTGATGATTTTAAGTTGGAACTAAATAAAAAAAGGTACTTGAAAGTGAAAGTGAGTCATGTCTGAGTCTTTGCAGCCCCATGGACTATAGCCTACCAGGCTCCTCTGTCTATGGGATTTTCCAGGCAGGAATACTGGAGTGGGTTGCCATTCCCTTCTCCAGGAGACCTTCCTGACCCAGGGATTGAACCCGGATCTCCCACATTGTAGGTAGACACTTTACCATCTGAGCTATCAAGGAAGTCCAAAACAGGTACTTAATGCCAGTCTAAAAAATTTCCGTTTTCTTCTCTAGAAAGTGAGAAGCTCCGAAAAGTTGGTGAGTAGAATACTCAGCTCATAAAAATGGTGTTTGGGGAGGTTTAATCTAGCAGTGGTGTGCAGGCTGGAGCAAAGGTGGTTAAGAGAACACACACACACACACACACACACACACACACACACACACACACACACACACACACATGCTTGAATAGAATAAGGATAATCCGGCAACAGCCCCAGGCACACAGTGCTCAGGGCCTGAGCTGGGAAGGTGGCAGCAGAAATAGAAAACCTTAGTTAACCTAAAATATTTCTGTAGTTAAGCAGGTGAGACTTAACTTCTTTTATAAAGCAGGCAGCTGGAGCAACGGAAGATCAATGCTTCATGTCCCCAAGACTTTCCACTATCACCTTTTAAGCAAGCCCTAAGACTAAACAAAGCAATGATGCTGTATTTCTCAGACCCTATTTCTTGGCAGCTTATTTCATGCTCTCTCTCTTATACATATGTATATAATTCAATATTGTACATTATCTTTAGTTATGGGTTAATAGTATAAAAAAATAGGCTATTGCTTTCAGCCTGCCTGGTGAACCTAGTCACTCTTCTAGGTTTTTGTAATTTTAAAATACCTAGTTTGTTTTTTTTTTAACAAGAGCTACCCGCTACCCCCACCCTCCAATACTGTAACATTCACAGTCATAACAAAATTTCCTGCTCTTCCTGTGGATAAAACAGCAGAAAGTTTTTGGAGGAAAGCCAACTATAGTGTGTCAAGGGGTTCATTTACTTGTTTTCTCTAAAGTTACCTGAGCATCAGAAGGATATTTTCATCAAGTCACCATCATCTAAAATATTTTGAATTGGTAAACAAATTGGCTTCCCTAATGGCTCAGTAGTAAAGAATCTGCCTACAATGTGTGAGACCAGGGTTTGATATCCGGGTCAGGAAGATACCCTAGAGAAGGAAATGGCAACCCATTCCAGTATTCTTGCCTAGAAAATCCCATGGACAGAGGAGCTTGGTGGGCTACAGTCCATGGGGTCACAAAAGAGTTGAACATGACTTAGCAACTAAACGAGAACCAAAACGGAGCAGGTTCCTCCCACAGGGGTACAGGGTTCAGAATTCAGAGTCCCTGACCATGGGGTTAATTCCATCTTAATTACTGAATCTGTAATAAAATCTTAAAGTAGCTACCATTACAGTTCAATAGTTTAAGAATACTTGTGCAAATCTGGATGAGATATAAGGAGACATGATAACTAAATGGAATGTGGCATCCTCGATGGTAACTTGGAACAGAAGACACACATTAGGGAAAAACAGATGAAATACAGAGTTTAGTCCATAATATTGTACTGATGTTGGGTTTCTTAGCTGTGACAAATATACCTTGATAATGTAAGAGGTTAATAGCAAAAACTGGGTGTGGGGTATATGACAACTGTCTGTACTACCTTTGCAACTTTTCTGTAAACCCAAAACTACTCTAAAATTAAACACTGATTTAAAAAAACATTGGGTGGGATATGCACAAGCTCCTTTACTTCAGACCTATCAAGGTGATAGAAACCTGTGTCTGAGTCTTAGATCTCCCCAGGTAGAGTGTTCAGCTACTTCAGTTAGGTGTAACCCACAATCCTCTGGAGTAGGGAATGGCTAACCACTCCAGTATTCTTGCCTGGAGAATCCCGTGAATAGAGGAGCCTGGTGGGCTACAGTCCATGGGGTCACAGAGTTGGACACAACTGAGCAACTAACACTTTCACATTCCCCTTAGAGAATGTCAATACTGTTCTTCAAACCTCGACTGTAATAATTTTTTCTATGCCTGAAAAAGCCTTCCTAAAGCCAGTCTTGGTATTATATCTGTTGAGCATACTTTCCATGGCAACTACACTGAGACCGTCTTAGAAGAGATGAAAGGTCAGTATGGGGTGGCTGTGTGTGTTTTTTCCATTTCTCTGTTACTGCCCTTTTGAGTTCAGGCTGTCAGGAAGGAAGGGTGGAATTCGCAAAGACCTGGCCCTCAAAGCTCAGGAAGGGAGTAAGGTCTAGCTGGCTTCTTGGTTGCTCAGCTCTTTCATTTACGGGAAGCGAGCCAATGGTGAGATGAATTCTAGCTCTGTGTCGCTGTGAAAGGGGAGGAACATTTACAAAGATGTTCTTGTTGCGTTTAAATGATCATATTCTTCCATCACAGATGAGCTAGGTATTGGGCAGCTTGAGGACCTGAAGTGCACAGAATCACAGAACTATTTCATACTGGTGTTTTCTTTTGGGGGCAGGGGGATAGAGGGGAATGCTAAATGTACTTCACAAATGTTTTCTTAATGTTTACTTTGGCATTTTATATATAAATAGGCTAAAAGAGACTGTCCATTATACTGTAGCTATGACATTAATTTTTCATAAGCATTTTATTATACTTGCTGAATGCAAAGAAGGAAACTTCAGACATAAATGTATGAATAATTACTCAGTGGAGTCATTCTGTATTTTAGTTATAAGGCTGACTACTCATGAGTGGCGCATTTAATAGATAATTTTAAAGTAACTTCACTGATGGTTTAATTTCTCCAACTAGTTCAGGTGGCCAAGTGTCTCGGGGGTAAGGTTCTCTCTATGTGATACCACAAAATATCGATCTATGAAAGCAATTCAGATGCAATTTCTTTTTTACTCAATCACATTTCATACTATTGCCAGATTAAAGTATTTCAATGAGTGATGACAGACACCAAATGCTTAAGAATAATTTATTATAAAACTTAAAAGTGTAAAAATCTATTTGTTAAATATGTTTTCTAACAAATTAGGAAAAGATCTCCATTATTTAATTTTAACACCTTTGTCCACTTTCTGGTCCACTTTCACTGGAGAATAATTTAAGAAACAGCGAATAACACTAATGTGAATCCAAAGCAAGCCAATTTGTTTTTATTCTCACTTGCTTATATATTTTACTTTTCACTTATACACTTAAAATAAGATTTTCACTGAACTGCAGCATGAGACTCAATGTTGAAGCACTCAAATTTCATCTGCCTTCTTCTGCAGGAAAATTCTTGTTACCCAAGATGGTAAATAGTTATTTAGTTCAAGAGATTTACGTTACCTGTTTCCTGTCCATAGATGGCATTTTTAATGTTAAGGAACTAAATGCCACAAAAGGACATAAACATATACCATCTAGAAGAAAATCCCAAGAGCGGTTAATGAGAATGTTTGAGCAACTTATCTGGAACTTACAGAGATGACACCAGCAGAGAACAGGTCACAATGAACTGTAAACAGCTGCAACTACTCAAAGCAGCCTATCTGAAGACTGAGCTTCATAAGCTGAATTTTCATAATTTCATTAGTGTACTGGAAGAGCACACGGTTTTGGATTCAAGTTACAGCTCTGCCCTTCATAGGCTATAATGAGCTTGCCTATGTTGCCATTTCTTTGAAGGGCTAAAATGGGATCTAATTCTTCTCTACTGGGCTTTTATGGAGACTAAAGGAGAAACTAATGTGTGGGGCTCACAACAGACCTTTAAACATGCCTATTTCGTTTTTCCCCTCTTCCATTTCCAAATGTTGAAACTGAAGCTCAGACATAAAATATTTTGATTTTGATAAAATCATAGGCTAAGTTAATGACTGAAGTTGATGACAGATCTAATCAAAGTGGATAAATGTTGCTTTTAGGTACAGACTCGGCCCTCTGGATCCACAGATTCCACCAACCACAGTTCAAAAATATTTGGAAAAAAATTCCAGAAGTTCCAAAAAGTAAAACTTCAATTTGCGACTTTCTGGCAATGATATGAATCCTATTTATAACTATTTAGGTATCATTTACATTGTAATACATAAGTAATCTAGAGATGATTTAAAGTATACGGGAGGATGTGTGTAGGTTATATGCAAATGCTATGCCACTTTACATAAGAAACTTGAGTATCTGCAGATTTTGGCATTTGGGTAGGCCAGAGGCCCTGTAATTAATGCCCTGTGAGAGCCCAAGACAATCACAGTGGGGAAAAACAAAGACCCACCTATCTCATACTCATGCACAAACTATCAAGATGTCCACTGGAACCTTTTGTTTAGCTTGCATTCTTGAACTAAGCCAACTTTTCTGGCCCCCAGCGACGTGAACACAGTGCCTCCCAAACAGTTACTGGAGATGCCTCTGAGCAACACGTGTCCTACATCAGCTCCGAACAAGAAAAGCAACAACTCCAGAATCCATGAGCTCACTGTAGGCACAGCTCACTCTAAAGTGAATGGGACCCTCACTCTAACTCTAAAGGACCCTGAGATAGAAACTGCTCCGGAACCAGAAACAATCTGTTGAAAAAACCAATTATCAGAAGTCATGAATGATTCTCAGAAACCTCAACCATCCTGAAAAAGGGTATTAAGTCCAAATGTAAATGAAGAACGAACACACACTCAAATAAATGAGCAAACTCAACAAAAATGAGCAAGGAGATACCAAGAGCAGAGAAGTGGTCACCACAGGGAAGAGGTGGTGGACAGGAGAAAGGGTACCTGGGGTCACCTTTATGGTGACAGATGGAAGCTAAACTTTGAGTGCACTGCAGTGCATATTGAAATCAAGTTATAATCCTGTACACAAGAAACAATTTGTAAAAAAAAAAAAAATGGACATATGCTTGGTAGAAAGGCACAGCCTTAAGCTCTTTTATTACATGTGGCAGAAGAGGGTTCTGTAGACACACACAGCCCTCATTTGACTCTGCTCTCCCCTCTCTGACCCACGCAAAGAATGGCCCCTCTTCTGGCCGACTGCTTCATCAGCCCACCATGTACTGCTGATGCTTACTCTTCCTGCTTCGCTTTCTTCCTGAAACCTGATTTCTGCTCTCGCCACAGTACTGTAACACACCTGCCCTTCTTTCTAGCATCCTTTGTTGCTGTTCACTCACTCACGTGTCTGATTCTTTGCAACCCCGTGAACGGCAGCATACCTGGCTTTCCTGTCCTTCACCATCTCCCCGAGTTTGCTCAAACTCATGTCCATTGATGCCATCAGTAAGGCCATCCAACCACCTCATCCTCTAAAATCCTCCAATCAGTTCAGTTGCTTAGTCATGTTCGACTCTTTGTGACCCCATGGACTGCAGCATGCCAGGCTTCCCTGTCCATCACCAACTCCCAGAGCTTGCTCAAACTCATGACCATTGAGTTGGTGATGCCATCCAACCATCTCATCCTCTGTCTCATCCTCTAGAATCCTTAGCTGCTCCCTTACCCGAGTTCCACTGCACTTGAACCATACCTTCTATTTACATTGTAGCGCTACTTGTTCAGGTATCTGTCTTCCTCCTAGAACTGAGAACTCCTG
>SJYC01140242.1:0-28463 GCA_006408675.1 Madoqua kirkii | reverse complement strand
CCATCTCCCCGGATCATCCCGTACACCAGCCCCAAGCATCCTGTATCCTGTATTGAACATAGACTGGCGCTTCATTTCTTATATGATTGTATACATGTTTCTCCTTTTCTTAATCAATATTGATTCTTCTTATATAATGTTGCTTATAATCATCCTTTCTTTCTACTTCTCTGTCTCCATCTTAGTTATGGCCCTTTTTGCCTCAAATCATTATCAATGCCTCAACTCCCAAAATGCCTCTGAACTTGAAGGATCTCTCTAGTCATGGACACTGTTCCCATGGGCTTTAACACCAAGTTATTTTGATCTTTCAGCTACTGACATGCAGATGGTGAGGTCCTTCCAACTGGCATCAAGGTCTTTCCCAGTCAGATTCCTTCCTATCTTGAATGCAGGAACCACATCTTACAACTCTGTCTCACACAGGATTTTTGTGTGTATGTGTGTATATGTACACTTACACACACACACACACACACTCAATAAATGTTTGCTAAAATAAAGAACTTTATTACCAGGACAGTTTTTCATTTATTTTCAAGTGCTGAGTAATTTACACATTTAAAATAAGTTAATGGCAGTATGTTTTCAGAATGCTGTTGGAAATCTTGTGTGTCTTTATTAATTCTCATTCACATAGGACTTTTTCATCAGCAGGAACTGAGAACCTTCCAGTTCCTTCGATGGAAGGAAGGAACCCACCAGGCTCCTTCAATGGAGTCTGTAGCACCAAGGAGGCATCCCTAACACGTTCTTCTTCCACAGATGGACCTCTGTGTGAATTTAGATTAACATCCTTCTGCCTGGAATTGGAGTAAGGGGAGTTACAGAATTTGGACCTTTGATATCAAAATGCTAAGGGAGCTTGATACATTCATGGCCTTGACATAGAACCACAATTCTTATCATTTGCTGGTAACACAATACACTAGCACTTTCAAAGGTGATTTGGCTGAAAAAAATTTTTTTTTCCTCCGCTGAACCTACAGGGGAACAACTCCAGTCAAGTTTCCTTCTGGCCTGGGAGTCGTGCTATCTCTTTCAAATAAGCATTTTGTGGGTTGGTTCTCTCCTGGTTCACACATAAACTGATGATTTTACCATCAGAGGATAATCTTATGTGCCTTATTTGAAAGTTCTCAGTGACTGTCTCAGTATAGGTTCACTCCAGAAGTGTCTTTAATACAGAGAGATGTGTTACAAGTTTCCTAGGTGGTGCTAGTGGCAAAGAATCCTCCTAACAAGGCAGGAAATGCAGGAGACATGGGTTTGATCCCTGGAGAAGAAAATGGCAACCCACTCTAGTATTCTTGCCTGGAGAATCCCACAGACAGAGGGTCCTGGTGGGCTACAGTCCATGGGGTCACAAAGAGTTGGACATGACTGAGCACACATTTTTATCTATTTATCTGTGTTACAAGAAGTGGTTCTTGAGTGTCAGTGTGTGTAGCGGTCACCTGGGGGTCTCCTTAAACTGTAGAGTCTGCCTCAGTGGATGGGGCCAGGGCAGAGAATCTGCGTTGCAACATTTCAAGTAGCAGGGTTAAAAGTGTTATAGCTAATTAAGCAGCAAAGTTGGGATTTAAACCCAGGTCCATCTAATTCCAGAGTCTGTCTCTTTCCCACAATGCTGAAATGCAGAAACAGAGTGCTGAATAATAAATGAGAAAGTGTGTTTAAGCCAAATTATTGGGGATAACTACTTATGGAATGTTAGAATGCAAAAGTACTCTTCTCCAGGAGGAAAAAAGAAAGAAGTACATTAAGCTGGAGGGGGGAAAAAACACAATTTTTTTTGAGCAACACAGAGTGATAATCTAAGAGGATAGAGACAAAGAAGATAAAATAGAGTGAAAAATTGTGGAAGACAGAAAATATTCACATTCTTAAAGAGAACAGAAAGAGCCACTCTTGCTATGACTATAATCCCCAAGTGATGACCCCACTCGCTCACTCCAGGTCCCTGACCACCCAAGGAGAAGCAGGTGACAGCAACTAAGGATAATGTGAGATGAGAGGACAGCTCCATGACCCAGAGGGATGAAGCCCACACTCCACTCCACCAGCGCTCCGAAAACAGCCAGGTCTGCCAGCGACAGAGGGCAAAGCCAGGGCCACCTCAGCCCTCCAAGACTGGCTATGAGTGGAGACTTGTGAGATCTCACTCAAGGAACAGCTTGTAAAATAGAAAATGGGGGATTCTGTCTCAATAGTCAGTCCTTACATTTTTGGGTCGAACACACCTGGACCTTAACAGCCAAAGAAATTTCCTCTAGACGCCACATTAAAGGCAATTTCAAAGCTATGGAAAGTGTACTTTGCGTGTGTTCTCCGTAAGACAATATAAAACCCCCACTGTGTTAGACCAGCCCACTGAGCCTCCAGCAGGACTTTGTCTCCTCCACTGGCACCGAGCGAGGTTTTTAAAGAACATGCTGTCCTCTTTGTCATTAACTACAGAAGTTTAGGAAGCACCACACACACACACATCTCCAGCCTCCTCTGATACCATTATTCACAGTTCTAAACACACATAAAGCCCTTCTGAAGGGACTCAACCAGAATATGTTTATCATCTACTGTTTAGAGCCGGAAGTCCTTTAACCAGTCCTGATCTATTTTTCAAAGGACCTTCTTTGTACTTATTGTTTTACATTGTTTTACTCATTTATCACCTTCTCTAATGAGACTCTAAGTTACCACATTGGCTTGTTTTTGTTTTTTAATTATTACTGTTTAGGCAGTTTCTCTCTCACATGATTGTGAATTCTTGAAAGGCTAAAACTTGTCCTTGATTTCATCTCACCAGAGCCTAGTGCCATGTCAAGCACATAGCTGGCATTCAACAGAATATTGGATGCAAACATAAGTAAGCCCTAGTGCAGAGATCTGGTCATCAAGGGTACCATTTATTCAGAAGAATCTCAAAAAGTTTTTAAATGGAAGTTGCTTCATCTTTTCTCAGTTCCTTTAATTCTTATACACAAAGATCTCGCGAACAACCAATTGAGGACCTACTCATATTACTTCAGCACTTCAAGCCAACAGGCATTTGTTGAATGGCTACTATAAGTTGTCACTATAAAAGCTGCAGACTCAGTCCTAGGTTCACACCCCTGCCTCCTCCTTGAGGAAGTTCATCTGCATGCCATAGTGAGTCCTCAGCCCTTAGCTTTGTACATTTTGAAATGAATAAAAACCAGTATATAATACATATTACATACTTGATCAAACTGGGGGTCTTCTCCACGTTGTAGAGATTTTGTCAATGGCTTTTCCTAGGAAAAAAAACATGTAAGAAAAATTACCAGAGGCTCTTAAATATTTCAAAAGAAAGGCCATTATTGTTAAAAATTTTCTCATCTATTTCTTCCTTTATGGGAGAAAGAGATGACAGTTTTCAAATAAGAAACTCTTCTTTACTATTCAAACCTTAAAGGATAGTATTTGATCACTACCACCAGGATTTTTGCTATTCATCTTCACACATTTGACCAAGACATTCAAATCTGAAGTAGTAATTGGCCCTATGTATTTCAATGAAAATCACATGATAAAACCTAGGGAATTTGCTTGAAATTTTAGTACCCATGTCAGAACTTCACAGATAATAAAGAGTTGAAAGTGACATACCATTTCAGGTCCCAAGATTTAGAAACAAAATACATTAAATCCCCTACATACAAATTAGTTCCATCCCAAGAGAGCGTTCATAAATTCAATAAAGTTAGCCTAGGTACCCAACTAACATAATCAGCTATATTGTATTGTACTGTAATAGGTTTATAATACTTGTCACACAGATAACACGTACATATAAAACAAACAGAAAATAAACATTTTAAATCTTACATAACCTTGAAAAGTACAGTATTACAGTACACCAGATGTTGTACAAGGGTATGTTCACATCTTTGAAAGTTTGTATGTAGGGGACTTACCTTAGGTCTAACTATTGGTCTGGTGTTTAGAGACAGCCTACCAATCACACAGTTACTAGGTGTAACTGCTAAATTTTGAGCATGATCTTTTGACTTGTAACACATCCAAATCTCAGCAAAAATAATCTGGGTAGTGACAAAGGTCTACACAAACAAATTTTCCTAATTGTGATGTTTTGTTTACATTAAGAAGACTTCACTGACCTTTCACGAGGGCATTTTATAACTATTTACCCTTATCATTCTTCGATATATATGGAAGCTAATGCTGACCCAAATTTGGTTTAAAATTAGAAACCATGTAAAAAGTTATATATCAAAAAATAAAGCTTTACTTGAGCCAAGGTAGATGTTCTGGAAAGAGTCCATTCACATTTTGCTGACCACATGGACCCTTTCTTTGTTTCATTTCTTCAATCTTCGCCACCACTGAAAAGATGATACACGCCTAAGGTGGATGTGTGCTCCACCCCAGCCCCCAGGGTCTCTGTTCTTAAAAAGATGAGCTCAGTCTGGGTACAGGAAGATTAATCGAGAACCGTGTGAATTAACTGCCCTGTCTCATCTGCAAAATATGCAGCTTCAAAATGCAGACTCATCAAAAATGAAGAGACTGCCGTGTTCTTAAGGGCTAATAAACATTTTCTCTTCAGAGTATATTATCTTGAACACACAGGTGGAAGAGCAGATATCAAAATGCAACTGAGAACAAAGAAGAACAAATAAAGAAGAGACAGAGTCAGTTGATTGTATGAGAACACAAATTCAGCAAATGAATTGTGAAGCATTTCCTATGTTTTAATGTCATCTGAAGTCCTTTGTAAAACAAAAATACAAATGTGAAACCAAAGAGGTGAAAACAGGTGGGGCCAGGTTCCACAGACATCTTTGGAACAAACCCAGTAGAAACATTTCTATTCCTTGTTTTATTTACTCATCACTCAACAGCAATCTGAGGACTCACAAGGTGTCAAATGAGACTTGGTGGAGAATGCTGACCAGCACAGTGTTCCTGCCAGTGGGGATAAGAAGCTGAAATGCTGAGTATTACCTAGACATGTTCACTAGTCGAATCTCAGCCCACCGTCACTTCTTCAGGGAAGCCTTTCACTGAGTCCTCTCCTAACACCTGCTCCACACTCCCACATGCCTGCAAAGCTCTGCATATGTACCCTTTCACGGCACTTACCACAGAGTAACTCACATCACAATGTATCAACAGAATTACCCTGTACAAACACACATCCAAGGGTGATCAGCTGGTGGCCACCCCTAGTGACTATTCTAAGCTGCAGAAATGCAGGACCCTCTCTTTTTTCCCAGCACTTAAAGTCACAGGGCAGGGCAGGGCTTGGCAACGGCTAAACAAATGCCAAATTCATCATATCTCTAGGCTGATGATGTCCAGTTTCTCCAACTAAGAGATCCTCTTACTGGAATGTGTCTGTATTGTTGTAATAAACTTTTTAATATACTTTTCAGTGTGGCAAAATGCATAAGACACAAGATTGACCTTGACCATTTTAACGATTTTAAAGTGTACAATTGTGCAACAATAACTGTTGTTCAATCGTCATCACTATTTTGAGGACCCCATTAAATGTTAGAAATTTTTAAGAAATTCTCAACCACAAAAGACTTACAACCCAAACATAAAAGATAGTAATCCTGTTAAGTTACTGCTATACTCCTAAGTCAGGCCAATTAGCCCATTACTTGAGTTCCATGCCCCAGTAAAGCAGCATATCTTTATACTGAGTTCTCTCGAACTGTTCTTACACAAATATGCTGTCTGCATCATATTCTTTGAAGACTTAGCTTAAATGTCACTTCCAGGATTAAGCTATTCCCCACTTTCCCCAAGTAGAGTCATCTGTTCGTTGTCACATGGCACTTGTTTTGCATCTATTCTTGCCAGCATTTCCGGTGTTTTAACTTATCTGTCTCCCTACACTCCTAGGACAGAGCTGAAACTTTTCATTAAGGTTTCTTAGATGACTATAGTTATAGTTATCTTAGATGAATATAGGCAGTACAGTGTTAAAATAATCTGCCTGGCAATGCAGGAGATGCAAGTTCAATCCCAGGGTCAGGAAGATCCCCTTGAGTAGGAAATGGCAACCTGTTCTAGTATTCTTACCTGGAAAATTCCATGGACAAAGGAGCCTGGTGGGCTACAGTCCATGGGGTCGCAGAGTCGGACATGACTGAACACACACACATATACTTCCATTAGATGAATGTATCCCTATGCATTTGGAATTGCTTTGGATACAGAGAATCAAGTTTACTTTTTAACATTCCCGAATTATCTTTGTACCAGCATAGATTTTATCAGCGTCAAGAGGTTAAAAAGTAGACCTGGGGAAGATCGTTTTGTACTGGCTAAAAAGTACAGGGAAAAGGAAGAAAGAAAAAGGGAAGAAAGGAATGGAGAGGAGAATGAAAGCAAGAAGGGAAACAAACTTGCTCAAGCTCAGAAGAGAGTCATCTGAACACAGAGCAGTCCAACAGGCTCATGCCCACTTGAGAAAAGAGAACTGCAGAGGCATGGTTCTGCTTAAGATTCTCCTGCAGATCAGCACATGCCACCTAAGGTCTATAAGAATCCAAGGTGTACACAGTCAAGACCAAGTGGTTCTCAAAGAGCAACAAATAAGCAGTAAAATGAGACTGTGCTTAGTTGCTCAGTAGTGTCCAACTCTTTGCGACCCCATGGATTATAGCCCACCAGGCTCCTCTTTCCATGGGGTTCTCCAGGCAAGAATACTGGAGTAGGTTGCCATTTCCTCCACCAGGGGATCTTCCCAACCCAGGGATCGAATCCAGGTCTCCTGCATGGCAGGCAGAAAAAACGAGATTAACACAGATTAAACAACAGGTACTTATAGAACAAGTAGAAACTGACTATGATGGAGGAGGCTCAAAATAATGGACTCATTTGTCCAGTAAGAACAGTGTGCTTTGTAAGCTTTTAAAAATTGTCTTTGTTCTGTATTTTAGTGCAAATTTACTTATTTACTAAAGGTTCATTAATTGAGTTGAATGACACTTTTGTTTTTCAAAAATCATTCTAAAAAACTCAAAACTGTGGGGGTGACAAATTCCAGAAAATTCTTAGTGGTCCAAAGCTGGGAGACCTTAGCCTATAACTTGATCTTTCCCAGAAGCTCCAGCTTACTGGTTGACAGTGAACAGAAGGGCTGAGCAAACCCAAAACACCAACAGACTCAGCACTGAACATGAGGGATTGCAGACAGGACAAAGAGAGCAAAACGGATGCTGTCCCTTCTAATGGAAGCAAATACTATGAAACAGTCTTGACCCAAACAAAACAAACAAAAATGCTGAATCTAACCAAGTCTTTAGACACATTTCTAATTTTTAGGAAATACAAGAGTTAGGGAAGGAGTAAGAGGAATACGTTACACTAAATCACAGGGATGCAATTGGCAAGATCCAGATGGAAAGAAACTGAACTAAAGAAAGACACTACTTCAATAAAAAGGTGCAAAGAGAAATGGAGGTGGAGTCTATTGATTTTTTAAAAAGGTTATTGCACTATGTGGATTTGATCTGGATTCTGATGGAAATAATCCTTTAAGAGAAATTACGAGATTCATGAGACCATCAGTGATTTGAACACATTAGATACCTGATAATGTTATGGGATGATTTTAACTTTTTAGGTGTTGCAATGGTCTTGTTTAAAAAAGAATCAATCTTTTAGAGATACACTTAGAGACTGAATGAAATGGTTTCGAGCATTTCCTGCAAACACTTCTGGGGAGAGGTGCTGGGGGTACTGTAACAAATGGGCCATGAGTGAGTAACTGTTGAGATGATCACAGTGTTCATTACACGGTCTTCCCACTTTAGTCCATGTTTGAAATTTTCTATTAAAAAAACCAAAAACTAAAAGCAGGGTATCATGATGTATCACTTCGGTTATCATTAATTTTTTTTCAATAATGTCTCACTTTCTAAGATGGAATAAGGCACTTCAACCTGGTTTCAACAGCACTTATACAACCCTTTGTTGGTCCAAAGCTGGGAGACCTTAGCCTATAACTTGATCTTTCCCAGAAGCTCCAGCTTACTGGGTTGACAGTGAACAGAAGGGCTGAGCAAACCCAAAACACCAACAGACTCAGCACTGAACATGAGGGATTGCAGACAGGACAAAGAGAGCAAAACGGATGCTGTCCCTTCTAATGGAAGCAAATACTATGAAACAGTCTTGACCCAAACAAAACAAACAAAAATGCTGAATCTAACCAAGTCTTTAGACACATTTCTAATTTTTAGGAAATACAAGAGTTAGGGAAGGAGTAAGAGGAATACGTTACACTAAATCACAGGGATGCAATTGGCAAGATCCAGATGGAAAGAAACTGAACTAAAGAAAGACACTACTTCAATAAAAAGGTGCAAAGAGAAATGGAGGTGGAGTCTATTGATTTTTTAAAAAGGTTATTGCACTATGTGGATTTGATCTGGATTCTGATGGAAATAATCCTTTAAGAGAAATTACGAGATTCATGAGACCATCAGTGATTTGAACACATTAGATACCTGATAATGTTATGGGATGATTTTAACTTTTTAGGTGTTGCAATGGTCTTGTTTAAAAAAGAATCAATCTTTTAGAGATACACTTAGAGACTGAATGAAATGGTTTCGAGCATTTCCTGCAAACACTTCTGGGGAGAGGTGCTGGGGGTACTGTAACAAATGGGCCATGAGTGAGTAACTGTTGAGATGATCACAGTGTTCATTACACGGTCTTCCCACTTTAGTCCATGTTTGAAATTTTCTATTAAAAAAACCAAAAACTAAAAGCAGGGTATCATGATGTATCACTTCGGTTATCATTAATTTTTTTTCAATAATGTCTCACTTTCTAAGATGGAATAAGGCACTTCAACCTGGTTTCAACAGCACTTATACAACCCTTTGTGTGTGCTGTATGTGCTCAGCCATGTCTGACTCTTTGCGACCCCATGGACTACGGCCCGTCAGGCTCCTCTGTCCATGGGATTCTCTAGGCAAGAATACTGGAGTGGGTGGCCATTTCCTTCTCCAGGGCATCTTCCCGACCCAGGGATCGAACCCTAGTCTTCTGAGCCTCCTGCACTGGTAGGCAGATTCTTTACCACTGAACCATCTGGGACGCAACTCTATTTTTCCCTAATGGAGCTACAGAAGGAAACCCCCTCCATTTCTTCCCATTTCTAGGCAGGATCTGGGTGGCGAGCATCTCGCCTGCCATGTGAAAAAGCAAGCTGCCCTTCTCAGCCTGCACTGTGGGCTTTTCTTCAAGTTTGCTTCCCTTGAATCAAAGAGCACTGCTGTCCCGACCCATCCAAGAGGATTTCGCCTGTCACGAAGAAACCAGTAGGGGTTTCGAGCACTTCCAAAGGGAAAGAGAAAGGTCCCTGTTTGTGCTTCTCACACCTCAGGATGTTCCAACCTCTCCCTCTCTTAAGAAAACACGAACTCTAAAAGCTCTCTGTGTCCATACCTGCCTAAAAAGGCCACTGACTTCTACCTCGATTTCCAAACAACTTCAGTGCATGCTGACTACATTTTCATTTTACAGTCTTTCCACACTGGACCTCTCTGTAATCTCTAAGAGAAAAGACGGCAACAGCAGTGCCATAGACACGGCAGTGAGACAGGTTTAGAGTCTCCTTTATCAAAAGGTGGTTTATATCGGGGATACAAGGGGCTTATTTAGTAAATAACTTTCTACTTCTGAACTTTTAGTGGCCCCCTAAAATTCCCAATGTGCCCCACATAGGTAGGACTTCGCTAATTTCAAATGTTACTAATTATTACTAATCTTAAGAGCTATTTCAATAAACACGCCACTCAGCAATGCCGCTGGAATTAATATGAACATACTAAATTTGTTAAATATGTCACCAACCTTGCTTATGAGATGTTATTTTAATGTCTTTTAATTATTCTGTAACAGTTCAGTGCATGGACTGTGGATTGTGAGAGATTTGACTTTGACTCCGAGGTCCCTCAGTGGATCTAACTTAACTTCTCTAAGCTTCAGTTAACTTTTAGGTAATGAAGGATACATGATGCCAATCTACCTCATAGAAATACAAGATGAATGACACAGAGTACTCAATAATTGAGAGTTATTACTATTATTAAAATTCCTTTCAATACTATTATTACTAGAACTGGATAAAATTAAGATGTGTAATCTCTTTCATAATGTGCAGGAGCTGAAACTAACTTCCACCTCTTTTCCTGGGGCAACACCCACCCCACTAACATTAATTAAACCTTTAATTTTAGCTTCCTGGAAGCTTCCAAGTATAACTAGAAAGCTGCATCACAAAAAGGAGAAAAGAAACATTATAAAGGGTAATTGTCCCTTTCACTTAGAAAAAATATAACATTGTTACAACTTTAATTCTCATTATGTAATTAAGAGGAACTCTTTCAATGGTAGGATGCTACAAAAACAACCAAATTTTTAAAAAAGAACAACAAACATCAAACTTCTCCAGTCTTGAAGCTGTAGTATGTTTGTATAACAACACATTTATGCATCACTGACAGGATTTTGATGTCATCATCAGTGAGATTTTATAATACATATGTGTGTTCTTCCCTGATAGCTCAGTTGGTAAAGAATCCACTTGCAATGCAGGAGTCCGCAGTTTGATTTCTGGGTCAGGAAGATCTGAGAAGGGACAGGTTACCCACTTTAGTATTCTTGGGCTGCCCTTGTGGCTCAGCTGGTAAAGAATTTGCCCACAAATGCAAGAGACCTGGGTTTGATCCCTGGGTTGGAAAGATCCCTGGAGAAGGAAAAGGATACCCACTCCAGTATTCTGGCCTGGAGAATTCCAAAGGGGTCACAAAGAGTTGGACGCAACTGAGCGACTTACACTTTCACCAGTGACAGACTATTTTTTGAGGCTCCCAGGTCACTGCAGGTAGTGACTACAGCCATGAAATTAAAAGGCACTTGCTCCTTGGAAGAAAAGTCATGATCAACCTAGTTCAGTTCAGTTACTGAGTCGTGTCCGACTCTTTTCGACCCCATGAATCGCAGCATGCCAGGCCTCTCTGTCCATCACCAACTCCTGGAGTTCACTCAGACTCACGTCCATCGAGTCCGTGTGCCATCCAGCCATCTCATCCTGTCATCCCTTTCTCCTCCTGCTCCCAATCCCTTCCAGCATCAGAGTCTTTTCCAATGAGTCAACTCTTCGCATGAGGTGGCCAAAGTACTGGAGTTTCAGCTTCAGCATCATTCCTTCCAAAGAAATCCAGGGCTGATCTCCTTCAGAATGGACTGGTTGCATCTCCTTGCAGTCCAAGGGACTCTCAAGAGTCTTCTCCAACACCACAGTTCAAAAGCATCAATTCTTCGGTGCTCAGCCTTCTTCACAGCCCAACTCTCACATCCATACATTACCATTGGAAAAACCATAGCCTTGACTAGACGGACCTTAGTCAGCAAGGTAATGTCTCTGCTTTTGAATATGCTATCTAGGTTGGTCATAACTTGTCTTCCAAGGACTAAGCATCTTTTAATTTCATGGCGGCAGTCACCATCTGCAGTGATTTTGGAGCCCCCCCCTCCAAAAAAGGCTGACACTGCTTCCACTGTTTCCCCATCTATTTCCCATGAAGTGATGGGACTGGATGCCATGATCTTTGTTTTCTGAATGTTGAGCTTTAAGCCAACTTTTTCACTCTCCACTTTCACTTTCATCAAGAGGCTTGAGTTCCTCTTCACTTTCTGCCATAAGGGTGGTGTCATCTGCATATCTGAGGATATTGATATTTCTCCCGGCAATCTTGATTCCAGCTTCTGCTTCTTCCAGTCCAGCATTTCTCATGACGTACTCTGCATATAAGTTAAATAAGCAGGGTGACAATATACAGCCTTGACGTACTCCTTTTCCTATTTGAAACCAGTCTGTTGTTCCATGTCCAGTTCTAACTGTGGCTTCCTGACCTGCATACAGATTTCTCAAGAGGCAGGTCAGGTGGTCTGGTATTCCCATCTCTTTCAGAATTTTCCACAGTTTATTGTGATCCACACAGTCAAAGGCTTTGGCATAGTCAATAAAGCAGAAATAGATGTTTTTCTGGAACTCTCTTGCTTTTTCCATGATGTTGGCAATTTGATCTTTGGTTCCTCTGCCTTTTCTAAAACCAGCTTGAACATCAGGGAGTTTACAGTTCATGTATTGCTGAAGCCTGGCTTGGAGAATTTTGAGCATTACTTTTCTAACATGTGAGGCAAAATGATAGGATACTGAAAGAGGAACTCCCCAGGTCAGTAGGTGCCCAACACGCTACTGGAGATCAGTGGAGAAATAACTCCAGAAAGAATGAAGGGATGGAGCCAAAGCAAAAACAATACCTAGCTGTGGATGTGACTGGTGATAGAAGCAAGGTCCGATGCCGTAGAGAGCAATATTGCATAGGAACCTGGAATGTCAGGTCCATGAATCAAGGCGGATTGGAAGTGGTCAAACAAGAGATGGCAAGAGTGAACGTAGACATTCTAGGGATCTGTGAACTAAAATGGACTGGAATGGGTGAATTTAACTCAGATGACCATTATATCTACTACTGCGGGCAGGAATCCCTCAGAAGAAATGGAGTAGCCATCATGGTCAATAAGAGTCCGAAATGCAGTATTTGGATGCAATCTCAAAAACAACAAAATAATCTCTGTTCGTTTCCAAAGCAAACCATTCAATATCACAGTAATCCAAGTCTACACCCCAACCAGTAACACTGAAGAAGCTGAAGTTGAACGGTTCTATGAAGACCTACAAGACCTTTTAGAACTAACACCCAAAAAAGATGTCCTTTTCATTATAGGAGACGGAAATGCAAAAGTAGGAAGCCAAGAAACACCTGGAGTAATAGGCAAATTTGGCCTTGGAATGCAGAATGAAGCAGGGCAAAGACTAATAGAGTTTTGCCAAGAAAATGCACTGGTCATAGCAAACACCCTCTTCCAACAACACAAGAAAAGACTCTACACATGGACCAACCTAGACAGCATATTAAAAAGTAGAGACACTACTTTGCCAACAAAGGCCATCTAGTCAGAGCTATGGTTTTTCCAGTAGTCACGTACGGATGTGACAGTTGGACTATAAAGAAATCTGAGTGCCAAAGAATTGATGGTTTTGAACAGTGGTGTTGGAGAAGACTCTTGAGAGTCCCTTGGACAGCAAGGAGATCCAACCAGTCCATCCTAAAGGTAATCAGTCCTGAATATTCTTTGGAAGGACTGATGCTGAAGCTGAAACTCCAATTCTTTCGCCACCTGACGTGAAGAACTGACTCACTGGAAAAGACTCGGATGCTGGGAAAGACTGAAGGCAGGAGAAGGGGACGACAGAGGATGAGATGGTTGGATGGCATTACCGACTCAATGGACCTGAGTTTGAGTAAACTCCGGGAGTTTGTGATGGACAGGGAGGCCTGGCGTGCTGCAGTCCATGGGGTCAAAAAGAGTCAGACGTGACTGAGCGACTGAACTGAACTGACTGAAGTAGTTAACAGAAAATTTTCAGAGCTCAACTTCTGCAACTGGGATCTCTTTCCTTTACCAGAACATGGGACAGGGGCCAGTGATGAGCAGTGAGTTGGCCCCTTCAGAGCAGAGAATGCTGCTCAAGGATTTCATCTAGAACCATCACCTGCAGCAGCAGGCACTCTCCTCAGGCCAAACCAAAGAAAACAGGGTTCTAAACATCCTCATGTCTGACATGCTTTTTTCCCATTGGATATTATTTGTGCCAATTTTGACCCAACCTTGGAAACATACCTAAGGCATAAGCCCAAGAAGCCCAATTCAGAATATTGGCCATTTCTCCCACAGCTCTCCCTACAAGAGGGGCAATCAGGGATCCAGGGCTTGGAGTCACCTTGAAGATAACCTCTGCATCTTGATGCCTGCAGGGATTACTGAACTTCTAGTGGAAGACTCAGCCCTCAGTTCATCCACAGGTAAAAATGAGCATTACTTCATGCCAACCTGATTAGCTCGCTAATAAGAACTCATAAGCACTAATTAAAACTATTTAGATCTAATGGAAGAACGGGCTTCAGTTCAGTTCAGTTGCTCAGTAGTGTCCAACTTTTTGTGACCCCGTGGACTGTAATACACCAGGCCCCCCTGTGCATTGCCAGCTCCTGCAGTTTACTCAAACTCACGTCCACTGAGTCGGTGATGCCATCCAACGATCTCATCCTCTGTCGTCCCCGTCTCCTCCTGCCTTCAATCTTTCCTAGCATCAGGGTCTTTTCAAATGAGTCAGCCCTTTGCATCAGGTGGCCAAAGGAGTGAAGTTTCAGCTTCAGCATCAGTCCTTCCAATGAATATTCAGGACTGATTTCCTTTAGGATGGACTGGTTGGATCTCCTTGCTGTCCAAGGGACTCTCAAGAGTTTCTGCAACACCACAATTCAAAAACATCAATTCTTTGGCACTCAGCTTTCTTTATAGTCCAACTCTCACATCCATACATGACTACTGGAAAAACCATAGCTTTGATTAGATGGATCTTGTTGGTAAAGTAATGTCTCTGCCTTTTAATATGTTGTCTAGGTTGGTCATAACTTATCTTCCAAGGAGCAAGCGTCTTTCAATTTCATGGCTGCAGTCAATTAAAAGTGCTTGCTCCTTGGAAGAAAAGAAGGGGCCTACAGAAACAGATGAAACTGGGTTTTCCTTCTATTCAGTTACCAAATAGATTTCTTGAAACAAGACAATACATGCTGATTCTTACACAAAATACTGAGAAAAATCCTGAGATCAAGAAAATGATAGAGAACATCTCAAATCAGCTACAGGTACCAGCAAGTAATGGCAGCCCACTCCAGGATTCTTGCCTGGAGAATCCCATGGAAAGAGGAGACGGTGGGCTAAAATCCATAGGGTCCCAAAAGAGTTGGACACAACTGAGCAACTAACACTTCGATTTTTCACCAGCAAGTAAGATGCTGCCTGGTACCTTGGGATGTGAAATTAGAAGGTAGATTCAAATCTGGAGGAATCTTTTGCATTTGTTCTAAAAATTAAAAAATTCTTGAGCAAGTCTGTCCTATTTGCAGCTGGCTTTGCACATTTCAGAGGAGCCAGTTTCTACAACAAACCTAACAGTTTCTAGGACAGATCCATTATTTGAACACTGGAAGGGAAACCTCAATTAAAATTGGCTACAAAGTTAATATTCATTTTAATTGAACAAAAGAGAAGCTCCCACAGGCTTTTTTTTTTTTTAAACTATGGCTGCTGCTGCTAAGTTGCTTCAGTCACGTACGACTCTGTGCAACCCCATAGATGGCAGCCCACCAGGCTCCCCCATCCCTGGGATTTTCCAGGCAAGAACACTGGAGTGGGTTACCATTTCCTTCTCCAATGCATGAAAGTGAAAAGTGAAAGTGAAGTCGCTCAGTCGTGTCCGACTCTTAGCGACCCCATGGACTGTAGCCTACCAGGCTCCTCTGCCCATGGGATTTTCCAGGCAAGAGTACTGGAGTGGATTGCCATTGTCTTCGTCTTAAACTATGGCAGCTACCAAGAAATTTAAGATGCTACCTTCTCTCATCTTTTTCTGGCTTACATTCTATTTTGTTGGTATTTTGACTTTTCTTGTCCCAACATATCCCAACTGTGCAGGGGCTTTTGAGGTGGCACAGTGGTAAAGAACCCACCTGCCAATGCAGGACACATGGGTTCAATCCCTGTGTTAGGAAGATCCCTTGGGATAGGAAATGGCAACCCACTCCAGTACTCTTGCCTGGAGAATCCCATAGAGGGAGGAGCCTGGTAGGCTACAGTCCATAGAGTCACAGAGTTGGACATGACTGAGCACTTACTCCTTGGAAGAAAAGTTATGACCAACCTAGATAGCATATTCAAGAGCAGAGACATTACATTGCCGACTAAGGTCTGTCTAGTCAAGGCTATGGTTTTTCCTGAGGTCATGTATGGATGTGAGAGTTGGACTGTGAAGAAGGCTGAGTGCCGAAGAATTGATGCTTTTGAACTGTGGTGTTGGTCTTCACTCCTGAGAGTCCCTTGGACTGCAAGGAGATGCAACCAGTCCATTCTGAAGGAGATCAGCCCTGGGTGTTCTTTGGAAGGAATGATGCTGAAGCTGAAACTCCAGTACTTTGGCCACCTCATGCGAAGAGCTGACTCATTGGAAAAGACTCTGATGCTGGGAAGGATTGGGGGCAGGAGGAGAAGAGGACGACAGAGGATGAGATGGCTGGATGGCATCACGGACTCAATGGACGTGAGTCTGAGTGAACTCTTGGAGTTGGTGATGGACAGGGAGGCCTGGCGTGCTGCGATTCATGGGGTTGCAGAGTCGGACATGATTGAACTGAAGTGACTGAACTGAGCACACACACACATCCCAACTGTGCATGCCACGTCCACTGAGTGGACATTTACACGTGGATGCATCTTTCCCTGCCTCCTCTGGGACCTCGAACCAGTCAGCTCCTCACTCCCCAAAGCTCAATCTCCCCTGCCCTGCTCCCCTGGCTCCTGTGCTCACTTACAACTTTTCATCTTAGTGTCCGCCTTTACCACACCTCCATCTCTGGCTCTGCTTTCTTTCTACTCCCTTCTCATCCTTAGTTCTCCAATGAGTGATCTACACTTTCAGTCTTTCCTTTCCTCTCCAACTTTTTCTTCAACCACCTGCAACCTGATCTGTATCACCACTAAAAAGCTGGGCCCCTAGCAGCCCAGTGACTTTCCAAACAACAAATCTGGTGGCCATCTCTCAGCACTTTTCTTTTTGGAATTCTTAACTGCAGTGAAACACATTTGATGATTTTTTTTTCTACCCAAATCCTTCCATTCCCCACTTTTTCCCCTCCGAATTCTTTAGATATCCTTTCTCTGTGTCCCTTACAGGCTGATCTTCTCCTCAAATGTTTACATTAACCAGGCATGCTGCTGGGGATGTGAAATCAATCATGTTCTGATTTATCTTCTGATAAGACTACAGTTTTTCCATTAGACACATATAGATATGAGAGTTGGATCATAAAGAAGGGTGAGCACCAAAGAATTGATGCTTTCAAATTGTGGTGATAGAGAAGACTCTGCAAGGAGATCAAACTGGTCATTCCTAAAGGAAATCAACCCTGAATATTCACTGGAAGGACTAAGGCTCCAATACTTTGGCTACCTGATGCGAAGAGCTGATTCACTGGAAAAGACCCCGATGCCAGAAAAGATTGAAAGCAAAAGGAGAACAGGGCAGCACAGGATGAGATGGGTAGACGGTATCACTGACTCAGTGGACGTGAATTTGGGTTTACTCTGGGAGATAGCAGAAAACAGAGGCATCTGGCATGCTGCAGTCCACGGTGTCACAGAGACTCAGACATGACTTAGCGTCTGAACACTACCAGCACCAACACATCACACACACACACACACACACACACACCCTTCTCAGATTAACCAAACCACCTCTTGTCAAAGAAATTGTACCTGTAGTACAAGGTTCATTTACTCCACCACACTTTCTGATCACTCCCATAAGAAGTGACAGAGGTTTCACTCTCACATAGCTCTTTTGCTGTTCTTTAGTTCCAGGGTAACTAACAAAAGCCACCTAGTTATTCTCATACATTTCCCTTCTCAAGTCGACTAGAGCTTGAACTTTGAAGTCAATCAAACCAGGATTTTAATCAGGACATTAAGCCCAACTATACCACCTTTGGTACATCTTGCTAAATCTCCCAATTTAGGCTTCTCTGACCAAAAAACCATGGAGGCCATGAGTATAGTGGTGAACAGCAAGACTCCAGGAGATGGATGGTCTGTGCTGAGTCCCAGGCTCATCACGTACTGTGTGACTTTTGACAAGTTGCTTCCTTGTATGTGAAGCGGGGCATGAGAGTACCTACCGATCCCATGATGCGGATGTGAAAATTAGGTGAGTTGATATGATTCAAGTATTAAGAACAGTGCCTGCACTCAATAGGTACTATATATACAGAAGGATGAACTATTATTATTATTGCCCATTTGCCAGGGTTAAGGTTAAAACTACTGCATCTGAAAGATGACAGCAAAACCCCAAAATAAAAACCTGTCTTATTCTTCTTTGTATAATGCATAGCCTCAAGTACAATCACTTGCACTTGAAAGTTAAAAAGCACTGCGTCTATCTGTAAGCTACTATCACAACACCTTATATAATATACATTAGTATAATTGTTAGCATGACCTGTGAAAATCAAGACTTGTGCTGGTTACTCAAAACACAGAAAACAAATGTATGGTTACCAAAATGAGAAGGGAGGAGGGGATAATAAAAGCTTGGGATTGGAGATACACATTACTATATGTATTAAATAATACAGATAAAAATACAAGGATTACTGTATAGCACACGGAACTATATTCCCTATCTTATAATAAGCTATAATGGGAAAGAATCTTAAAAAGAATTAAAAAAAAAAAGGACTTGCGTTGGTCAAAATTGTACTCAAACACTCTGTTTTGACCCCAAAACCATCTAAAGGTAACTAAGTATTAATAAGCACATTGTGGTTCCTGATGTGGTTCATTCGCTCAACTGTGTCCGACTCTTTACAGTATATACATTAAATGGAATTCTACTCAACAATAAGATGAATGAGTTACTGATAAATAATAAATGGATACTGCCTCAAATGTACTATGCTCTGTGAAAAACAGACACAAAAGAGTACATCCTACGTGGCCTCCATTTATATAAAAGTCTAGAAACTGGGAATTAACCTCCACATAGCTCAACAGTTGCTCGAGCCCCCAGGTGGTGGTATAGGCCTGCACAGGGCCTCCGTGAACTCCTAAGGACTATGGAAACATTCTGTATCTGGATGGTGGCGATGCTGACATGGGTGTGCAAATTTGTCAAAATTCATCAAATCATAGATTTCAATCCTCTGTAGCTTCTTGTAGATAAATTGTACTTTAATGATACTGATTTAAAGTAAACCTCTTCACTGAGTGAATGAGAAGAACCTCTCATCTGTCTGAAAGGCATTTTATTTTCTTGGAGACCAAAGGGAGGATGGGAGGCAATTCTGTTAAAAACCACCTGATAAGAAACAATTCTGATAAAAAATAGCACGAAGAGTACAGGGAATGCTACCAATCAGCCATTTGTGAATCAGGATTTGGCTTAACTCCTGGGTAAGCATTCTCCCTCCTCTGAAGGTTCCACAGTCCATTAAGTATCTTGAATTTTGGTTTCACTCATGAGACCAAATGGACAATTTCATATGCAGTATTCTCATGATCATCATTATATATGTTCATTACATACCCAGATTTATGCAGCCAATCAAAACTTCCCAGCTAAAACTGAAATGACCCAGTTACATTAACCAAGAAAAAAAAGGCACAGTTTTCAGTAAAATAAAAACTCCAGAAGGTAACGGTTTGAAAAAAAAAAGTAGATCAAAATCTACTTACTCTACCTTTTAAAGTGCCATTAACCGGCAGTGTTCTGGAATTAGTAGTGGATATTGTACAGCTTTGTGAATACTCACTGAATTGCACAAAATGATGAACTTCATGATATGTGAAAGTGAACAGGAAAGTCGCTCAGTTGTGTCTGACTCTTTGTGACCCTATGGACTGTAGCCCACCAGGCTCCTCTATCCATGGAATTCTCTACTGGTGTGGGTAGCCGTTCCCTTCTCCAAGGGGTCTTCCCAACCCAGGGACTGAACCCAGGTCTCCCACGTTGCAGGTGGATTCCTTACCATCTGAGCCACCAGGGAAGCCCTCATGGTATGTGAGATGAAAGTCACTCAGTCCTGTCCGACTCTGTTACCTCACAACCTCATGGACTATACACTCCATGGAATTCTCCAGGCCAGAATACTGAAGTGAGTGGCCATTCTTTTCTCCAGGGGATCTTCCCAACCCAGGGATGGAACCCAGGTCTCCTACACTGCAGGTGGATTCTTTACCAGCTGAGCCACCAGAGAAGCCCAAGAATCCTGGAGAGGGCAGCCTATCCCTTCTCCAGTGGATCTTCCTGACCCATGAGTCGAACCAGGGTCCCCTGCATTGCAGGAGGATTCTTTATCAACTGAGCTATTAGAGAAGCCCTCATGGTATGTGAACATACCTCAATTTTAAAAAAGCAATGTTAGGTCAAACAAAAAACTATTTAAAGATTGGCTAACTGTCCACAAACTTCCATAACTACAACCTATGAATTGAGTAGAAATTCCTAAAATTTGAAAATACCATCAAATGGAATGCTGACTTTTAAGAATCACTGAAGTTGGAAATATTAGATATACCTGTAAAAGGCAATCAAAAATACCTAATAGAATATGTCTTCTTGTTAATGCCTGACTTCTAGAATTTTAGCCAGTTAAAATTACTATGGTGCTGAAGACTGCTGCTGCCTAAAACTGTATCACTGACTTTCAGGAAAGTCAAAATGCAAAATGCTGTGTAGAAACAAAGCAGTATTAGATCACAGTGCTTTTAAGAATGGGCCTTCAATGTTAATTATTATGTCACAACCAAACTGAACTGAATGAACTTACTTTTATTGGTATTCTCTGTCACTTTAAAAATGATGTATTTTCAAATGATCTTTTGTGTTAAAAACAATTCTCTGTAAGTAGTAAAGCTAAGCATATAATAAAAAAGGCTAGACTGGAGATGACTTGAGGAACAACATTGCCCTGGTTTTGTATCCTCAAAAAGAAGAAACTTTGATCATCTGCTCATAGTCACTGGCCATAAAAATTATAGCCTCACTCATGAATGAACTGAACTGGATACAGTTAAGTTGAAATAAAAAGCCCTATGGTGCTTAAAAAAAAAAAAGACTTCATGATACTTTCCATATGGTTTATTGGCTGTAAGGTTCAATCGAACTTTTACTCTCATGGTATATTAAATTTCATTTCATGGCCGAAAAAGCCCATTTAACAGTCACAAAAGAACAACTTTTCATCTGTATGAATCCAAGAATACTCCTAACAAGGCAAACAAACTTCAAGTTGAACAGTACACAGAAAAAAAGTGAGCTTGTGAGCTCATCGGAAAGACCACGTCATTTAGCAGCCCAATGCAACCTTTCAACAATTATGTCTGGTTTCAGCTACTAATAGTATTTTGCTTCTGGCTTAGGGTAAGTTTTCAGAGTCCTGGTGAAAGTCTTACTAGATTAAGTAAAGGATGCCAGGTTGAGCTGCTTTGCTAAGAAAAAGCTATTTTAAAAGTTACATATTTATTTATAACTTGGAAAATAATCTAGTACTTTGTCAAGTGTAATATAAATATTTCTTATCTGACATGAATTATTTCTCAGTCTCCTTTAAGGACAGCATTGCTTTAATTCTATCTCTATACTCAGTAGGAAAGTAAATCTAGAAATTATTTTCATTCTTTTCACATTTCCCTTATTAGGTTTGTTGAAGCAAGAGAGTCTCTACTAAGAGAAGTTTGGCTAAAAACACTACCTGGTTGTCCTTCTGGAAAGCTAACTTGAATCCACAGTGCAGAGAGATACTAAAGGTGCTCTTTCTGCTATTTGCACATCTTTAGATGACATATATGTAACAACTGGTTGTAAGACTGGCATATACAACAGTGAAAAAAAACACCCCACCAATTTGCAAATTCTGACATGATGAAATATTATCTTGAAATGTCAACACTGAGGTTAGTGACTGGCTATCTTCAGGCCTCCCTAGTGGCTCAGTTGGTAAAGAATCTGCCTGCAATCCACGAGACCCAGTTCGATCTCTGGGTTGGGAAGATACCCTGGAGAAGGGCATGACAACAGACTCCAGTATTCTTGCCTGGAGAATTCCATGGGTGGAGAAGCCTGGTGGATTACTGCCTGGGAGTTGAAAAGAGTTGGACACGACTGAGCGACTAACACTCCACTTCATCAGGCTATAAGCATGACTAATTATAATAGTTTTCATGAAAATCCACCATATAAAGATCCCAACTTAATTAGAGACAGTAATTCTGTCCTTCAATTAGTACAGCAGGATTTCCTAATTCACAAATTCCTTAAATATTAAAAGTAAAAGTTCTTGATGAAAGGATCTGATATCTTCTGATATCCAGACATCAGCAGACAACTGAGGTATCTGAAGAGGTGAAACACAGGACTACAGCAGAATGTTCAATCCATATACAGGCCAGAGGCACCAGAACAAACGAAACAAGAGCTCTTTTACAACTACAAACAGACTATAGAACAACCTTAGTCTCTTGGCTCTTGTCAGATCCAGTCTGAAACCCTAAGAGGAGGTTGGGTGAGTGTGCATTTCACTTACAAAAGGCTATGCTTTCTCATAGCCACAGTCAGACTCATTAAAACTACTAGAACCCTCTCCGTACTCGGTTTGTTGGTGGTAGGTCACCCGTGTCAGTGTTACAGCACAGTGTGGGGTTTAACACAGCACAGTGTGGGGTTTAACACAGCACAGTGCTCAGTTTAGGGTTAACCGGAGAGCTGTGCTGTTGCCAGTCTGTGACATCAGGTAGAGGAGGAGCTGAGAGCCTGAGACGCAGGGCCAAGGAACAAAGGTGTGTCCGCAGGCAGGGCTGCCTGAATCTAGAACCACATTCACATGTGGTAACGCAGTTGATAGCAGATTGCTCAGCCTTTCCACATCTGTGCCAGCTCACCAGACTGTGGTCCCTATAGGCGTGATCTCGAGGCATGACACAGTCACAATCAAGAGTGGCATCCTGGATTCTTTAAACACTTGTACACCAAAACGCTCTTCTGTGTTACTTCTAGTTTATTTTTTGTTGTTCAGTTGCTAAGTTGTGTCCAATTCTTTGTGACTCGATGGACTAGCCTACCAGGCTCCTCTGTCCATGGGATTTCCCAGGTAAGAATACTGGAGTGGGTTGCCACTTTCTTCTCCAGGGGAACCTTCCTCACCCAAGGATCAAACCCATGTCTCCAGCATTGGCAGGTGGATTTTTTTTTTAAACCACTGAGCCACGAGGGAAGCCTCTTAGTTTATTTTTAGTCTTATATTAAAATAGAAATCATGTATGGTAGTCTGTATGGATGTGAGAGTTGAATCATAAAGAAGGCTAAGTGCCAGAGAATTGATGCTTTCAAACTGTGGTGCTGCAGAAGACTCTTGAGAGTCCCTTGGACAGTGAGGAGATCAAACCAGTCAATCCTAAAGGAAATCAATTCTGAATATTCATTAGAAGGAGTGATGCTGAAGCTCCAAAACTTTGGCCACCTGATGCGAAGAGCCAACTCATTGGAAAAGAGTGATGCTGGGAAACACTGAGGGCAGGAGAAGGCAGCAACAGAGGGTGAGATGGTTGGATGGCATCACCGACTCAATGGACATGAGTTTGAACAAACTCTGGGAGATAGTGAGGGACAGGGAAGCCTGGTATGCTGCAGTCCACGGGGTTGCAAAGAGTTGGACACGACTGAGTGACTTCACTTTCACTTTTCACTTTCATGCATTGGAGAAGGAAATGGCAAGCCACTCCAGTGTTCTTGCCTGGAGAATCCCAGGGGCGGGGGAGCCTGGTGGGCTGCCATCTGTGGGGTTGCACAGAGTCGGACATGAATGAAGTGACTTAGCAGCAGCAGCAAGCAACTAAACAACAGAAATTCCCTGACTTGTGTCTCTTATGTTAGCAAACCAGCTGTGCTTAGTTGCTCAGTCATGTCCAATTCTTTGCCATGCCCTCCTCCAGGGGATCTTCTTGACCCAGGGATGGAATCCAGGTCTCCCACATTGCAGGCAGATTCTTTACCATCTGAGCCACCAGTGAAACTAACAAGTTAGAGCCCGTCATGTGATTATTAAGACTCCCTCCCTGCATCCCTCAGTTAGCATCTCTATGACTGTCTGTCAGCCCTCACCTATGCTCCAAGCTCAATATAGGGATACTATTTCCTCCATTAACTGTTTTGTGAGCAGAGGCTATCAAGACTTGAGCAATTCCAAAAATAAAACCTTCCCAATGTCACGTGGGCTTTCATCCGAAAAGTGTTTTTAAATATCAGACTGTTCTAGGAAGGCGAGCTCTGCTCAGTTCTAGGCTCTAAAGAAGGACAAGATGAAAGGGGTGTGTTCTCTGAGGTGATGCAGATCTTTTCCTCTTTCCAGGTTTCAATTAGAGAATAAATCACTTGCTTCCTAAGTCTTAGGTGAGTCAGAATTTCTTCTTCTTCCTATTGGCATTTTATGCTGATAGACTGTAGATCTGGAGGAAAACTCTGCTCAGTACCTGGGTTAGCTTCACTGCAGCTCCCGGCTAGGACAATGGTGGCTTTAACCTGAGTGGATGCACTGGGATGTGACTTATTCACCCAGAGATGTGGAGGGTTAATGCTTATATTTGCTACGTACACCAGAGGTAAAACTGGGCTTGATTGTGAACATTTCATAGAAGAAAAAACCATGATGAATCACAGTTAAGTGACTTTGTTGGAAGCATAGGCTGGTAGCAGAGCTCTGATGAAAAACCAAGTTTCCTGTGTATTGGCCAAATTATAGGGAGGAGGGTGGACAGAACAGGCAGTTGAGATGTGGCTGAAGATTCTTGAAGGCACACACTTCTGGTTATTACATACGTAAGTTCTGAGGACGTAACGTACAGCAGGGTGATAGCTGACAATACCGAGTTGCATGTTTGAAAGTCGCGAAGAGAGTAAATCTCAAGAATGCTCAGGCTTCCCTGGTGACTCAGGAGTAAAGAATCTGACTGGCAATGCAGGAGCCGTGGGTTCTATCTCTGGTCCACGAAGACCACACATGCCTTGGGGCAACTGAGCCTGTGCTCTAGAGCCTGGGAACCACAACTCCTGAAGCCCAGGGCCTGTGCTCTGCAACAAGAGGAGCCACCCCAGCGAGACGAGAGAGTAGCCCTCGCTCTTCCCAACTAGAGAAAGCCCATGCAGCCACAAAGACCCACCACAGCTGAAAATAATTTCAAAAAGTTCCTTTAAAATAGGATTACATTAAACACTTCTCATCACACACACAAACTGTAACCATGTAAGGTGACGAATGTTGACTAAACTTATTGTGGTGATCATTTTATAAGATATATATGACATTAGTATGCTGTACATATGAAACCAATACAGTGTTACATATCAATTTTATCTCAATAAAACAGGAAAAATCAGTTTGATTAGATGACTAATAAAATTAGCTTATTTTTGCTTCTGAGGTTTTCGACAAATTTAAATATATGAATGAGAGAAAGGAAAGTTCTTGAAATTTTCCAAACGTGTTTTACTTAGTCGAGTAATCCAGCCTTTTTGGGTCACTGGCTTCCCAACACTACAGTGTTCCTACTTGTCTCCCAGATCCCTACCCTCAAGACGCTGTGAAATTTCCTCTTGGAAAGCCTTGGAAAAGCATTCTCCGGAGACCCACTTCAAATCCCTGGTTTCATTTCCTAAGCCCTCACAAGTTATACCCGCATAAACCTCAAGTATTGATATTTTGCTGGCTCTAAGGTGAGAGAACAAGGGTGTTGCCTTGTCATATAAACTTTTGTTTGTTTGCCTCTGTCACCTCTCAGAGCTCAAGTCCCAAAAAATCCACACCAGTTCTGCCCAAACCAGCTCTGGCTGTGCCTTTCTCATCGCCAAGGTGGAGTTCAGAACAACCACCTGACACCAACAGGGCATGGCAGCAGCAGGCAGCCAACCACTCTGCTCAAGCCTCCACTCCTTCTGAACAACACAGAGAGGAAGCACCAGGATGACCGCCAGAGAAACACACTAGGGGGTTTACTTAGTTGATACCGGTTTCTAGGCGACCATGAGAATCACGGTGATGGTGACAACAGAGCATCTGCAGGTGCTAAGAATTATGTCCGAGCTCCACCTATTACCCTGACTTCTCTCATCCACCCACGAGCTCTTGCAAATGAGGAAAAAAGGAGAGGGACTGACTGGCCTTCCAACACTAAAGAGGTAGAATCAGAATTTGAATTCAGATCAGCCTGGAGGAAAACCTGCTTTGTTTTCGGCCTTATCTCTTCTTGCCCATTAAATCTCCAAAGTTGGGAGCTAATGAATTTTGAAAGGCTGGAGAGTCTTGGTTTTTTGGAAAAGAGTTTACTGAGAAGGTAACTGCCTGCGACTCCTAGTGACAGATGCTATACAAATAGAGAGACGCAGATGATGAGAGCGAACACTCGGAGGCTTAGTCTGACCGCTGAGAGTCACCCTGACGCTCCTCTCCACACACTGCTTGGGTGAAGTGGGAGCAGCGACCGTATAAGTGAATAATGAGGTGTCCTTAGATGGCCCAAGGCAGAAGGCTAAGAATTAATGTCTACTCAGCAGATTGTAGGGTTTTCATCTGCTGAGGGGTACAAAGGACAGAACAAAATCCATTATTATCAGTTCAGAGGTTGGCAAGATGACCCTGGGAAACATAGGATCCTACATTCTTTTTGAGCTACCATATTAATTTTTTTCACCCATTCATCTATCCATTCCTTTTATCCATATACTTATTCATTAAAAAGAAAACACTGTCTACTGTATATAAAAGAGACTTTCTAGACACGGGATATACATGTATTTGTATGTGTGCGTGTGTAGAAAGACACAGTAATGCCTGTAAGGAACTTAAAGGATAGTAAAGTGCATCTTCTTTCCTTTCTTTCTTTTTTTTGGCTACTCCCTATGCCTTGTGAGATCTTAGTTCCCTAACCAGGGATTGAACCTGGACCCTCAGCAGTGAAAGCAGTCCTAACTGTTGGTCCTCCAGTGAATTCCTAAATTCAATTTAAAAAAGAATTTCTGTATCCTTCACCCCTACTCATCAAAAAAATATACATTTTATACCAAGGTCTGGTAGATATATGGACAATTGAAAGTTTCATAAAACAACATGTACCCTTAAAACCTATAATGTTCTGACATTTTCTATTCTAGTCTATTCTAATACTCTTTTTAATGAAGGCAGTTTGCTTGAGATAATGATATGGTGGTTTAGATAGAGATTTACAGGTACGTATATCCACATCTGTATAACTGTGTGGAGTCAGGGAAGAAATCAAATAACCTTTCCAGATGATGAGGTATTTGAGATGGGCCTTGAAAGATGAAGGCAGGATGAAGAACTGAGGGCATGCTAGGAAGAGGGGCCGGTGGGCTACACACACAGTGCCAGGCAACCCTTCTATCCCCCATCCATGCTAGACCACTTACTCACTCCTGAAGGTGTCACTGGCTTTTAGCATCTGTCCTCTGGTCCCCCTTCACCCTCACCTGAAAACCTGCTCTCCTTTGACTCCACCTATACAAATCATCAGTTCAGTCACTCAGTCGTGTCCAACTCCTTGCGACCCCTTGGACTGCAGCACACCAGGCCTCCGGGTCCATCACCAACTCCCAGAGTTTACTCAAACTTATGTCCATTGAGTTGGTGATGCCATCCAACCATCTCATCCTCTGTCGTCCCCGTCTCCTCCTGCCTGGAATCTTTCCCAGCATCAGGGTCTTTCCCAATAAGTCAATTCTTCACACTAGGTGGCCAAAGGATTGGGGTTTCAGCTCTAGCATCAGTCCTTCCAAAGAATATTCAGGACTGATTTCCTTTAGGATGGACTGGTTGGATCTCCTTGCTGTCCAAGGGACTCTCAAGGGTCTTCTCCAACACCACAGTTCAAGAGCTTCAATTCTTTGGCACTCAGCTTTCTTTATAATCCAACTCTCACATCCACACATGACTACTGGAAAAACCATAGCTTTGACTAGACAATCCCCTCACTCTTCCTTTTATTCATCTTGGGGCACCCCATCTTGCCATGGGAATGTTTGCTTGTATAGGAACGTCACAATGCAAAGACCTACCCTGTCCTTATCTGCATGAAAGGCAAACCAAGAATTCTGTAGAGGGCTCTGGCAGGATAATAGACCAAGATAACACAAAAGTTCACAGGCTCTAAACACTTGAAAATGCTGAGTGGAATATAGGACTTTTGAGTTCACAAGAAAAGAAAAGGGAAATGAAAAGCAGGCAGATAGGAGGTGATGCAGTGGATGGACTACTGGTCCCATCATGCCGGAGGCTTTTTGTTGTTGTCCATTTGGGGACAGGAAACAAAGCTGTGAACCTTGAGAAGTGGGGCACTGGTGATAAGATGCCCACATAAAGTGTGGTCCTAAACAACGAAACAGTGGGCTAGGGACAAAGCTATGTACTGGCACCGGAAGATGAAAAGATATTCCAATGGCCCCTGCCTCAGTCCTAGGTAAAAACAACAAAACCCTCCCCAAGAATTTTAAACCACAGTCTTAAGTCTTATAAGAGTTTGGAGCTTATATTTGTATCACCTTCCAGGTGCAGAAATTCCCAGACCAAGAAATTAATATAATATTTGGCCCAAGACAGTGAAGATTCTGGGGCTAACCTAAGAAAGGACATAAAAATGTATGTTTAAGGTAATCAAAGACACACAACAGAAGTTCTAAAAATAAGGAA
>SJYC01140241.1:0-24964 GCA_006408675.1 Madoqua kirkii | reverse complement strand
CAATTCTTCACACTAGGTGGCCAAAGGATTGGGGTTTCAGCTCTAGCATCAGTCCTTCCAAAGAATATTCAGGACTGATTTCCTTTAGGATGGACTGGTTGGATCTCCTTGCTGTCCAAGGGACTCTCAAGGGTCTTCTCCAACACCACAGTTCAAGAGCTTCAATTCTTTGGCACTCAGCTTTCTTTATAATCCAACTCTCACATCCACACATGACTACTGGAAAAACCATAGCTTTGACTAGACAATCCCCTCACTCTTCCTTTTATTCATCTTGGGGCACCCCATCTTGCCATGGGAATGTTTGCTTGTATAGGAACGTCACAATGCAAAGACCTACCCTGTCCTTATCGCATGAAAGGCAAACCAAGAATTCTGTAGAGGGCTCTGGCAGGATAATAGACCAAGATAACACAAAAGTTCACAGGCTCTAAACACTTGAAAATGCTGAGTGGAATATAGGACTTTTGAGTTCACAAGAAAAGAAAAGGGAAATGAAAAGCAGGCAGATAGGAGGTGATGCAGTGGATGGACTACTGGTCCCATCATGCCGGAGGCTTTTTGTTGTTGTCCATTTGGGGACAGGAAACAAAGCTGTGAACCTTGAGAAGTGGGGCACTGGTGATAAGATGCCCACATAAAGTGTGGTCCTAAACAACGAAACAGTGGGCTAGGGACAAAGCTATGTACTGGCACCGGAAGATGAAAAGATATTCCAATGGCCCCTGCCTCAGTCCTAGGTAAAAACAACAAAACCCTCCCCAAGAATTTTAAACCACAGTCTTAAGTCTTATAAGAGTTTGGAGCTTATATTTGTATCACCTTCCAGGTGCAGAAATTCCCAGACCAAGAAATTAATATAATATTTGGCCCAAGACAGTGAAGATTCTGGGGCTAACCTAAGAAAGGACATAAAAATGTATGTTTAAGGTAATCAAAGACACACAACAGAAGTTCTAAAAATAAGGAACCTCTCAAATTAAAAAATCCTCACCTAAATAGATTTTAAAACATACTGTTAGAAATAAAACATTATATCACCAAAATTATAACTGTCATTGGACACATTATACAACAGATTAGACACTGCCCAAAGAGTTGTCATGGTTTAGCTGCTAAGTCATGTTTGACTCTTTGGTGACCCTATGGACTATAGCCCATTAGGCTCCTCTGTCCATGAAATTTCTCATGCAACAATATTGGAGTGGATTATTATTTCCTTCTCCAGAGTATCTTCTCAACCCAGGGATTGAACCTGTGTCTCTTGCATTGAAAGATGGATTCTTTACCACTGAGCCACCAGGGAAGTCCTATAGCGCAAGAGAAGATTAATAAACTGAAGATTAGACCTGAGGAATTAACTTAGAATATAGCGCAAGATAGAGGAGTAGAAATAATTAAAGGGTAAAAAGACAGGTAATAGAACAATGTGTATCTAATATGAATGCCAGAAAAAAAGGAAAAGTGGAGAAGTGGTAACCTTCAAATAATTAATGGCTAAGAATTTTCTAAAACTGATGAAAAACATGAACCTTCAATTTAAGAAGCGTAAGAGTCTCAAATAGGAAAATAGAAATAAATCCACATCTCTAGAGTGTGGGGAAACTGCAGAAAGCTATAGACAAAGCAAACAAACAAACAAACATAAAAGCAGACAGAGAAAAAAGTAAATAATCCACAAATAGCAAATCAACCAGACTGTTCAACAGCAGTGCTAGAGGCAACATGGTGAAACTTACTGGCAAAAGTCTGAAAGGAGGATAAATGTGAAACTAGAATTCTATTCTCAGCTGAAATATCACTGCTAATTCAGGGGAAAATCCGAACATCTGAGATAAACTAAACCAAGTGATTTACCGGCCACTGATTATAACTTAAAGAACTATAAAAAGATACACTTTGGGAAAAATAAATTTGAAACCACAGGAAAGGAGCAGGAGGCAAGAGGGACAGCAGCTGTTACACTGCTTTCTGTACTTCCTCTGTTTTGAGATAAAAGTATTAAAAAAGTTACTGATGACCCAATTGACCTTGTTTAAAACACTGCTTGGGAAAAATGAAATAATAGTAAGACCAGCCAGGAGCAAATGCTATCAAATGACCTCATAAAGCAACAGAAATTGAGTAAAATTATTGACTTATCCATAAATATTAATGAATATGACCTGAGCATCTTTTAGGTATGAAGAACAACATTGCTAAACTGGTGAAACATCTTTAACAAGAAACAAAAAATCTAATATTTTATCTTGGTGGGACATCTTTGTTTCCTGTCCTTTCCCCCCGAATTAAAGTTAGCTATCTGGACTATCAGTAATTCATAAGTACAACTTTAATTTAACATTGTATATAACTGATCTTATGTAGCCTAACTGACGTGGAATTCTGAAGGTTTCGTCTTTTAAAAAGAAAACTGAGAAATATAGATTCCTGAGTAGCCCCATAAACAATAAATCAATACTTCCAGAATTTTAAAAATTACCTTTGCTACTCTCATACAAGTTTTAATTATATTAGAGATAAGACAATACATCTTTGTGACATGATATAAATCCACATGAATCCAAACTTTAAAGGATTCAACATCTTTCTAAATAAAGTCAACTTCTGTAAGAGAAATACTGGGGGACATTTATTCAAAACTGACTTAAAACATATTATACAAATATCAAAAATAACACCTCTTCTTGCTAGGGCTCTAGAACAAAATGCCAAACACGCATTTAAATTTGACTCAGGTAACAAGCCATAGCATCTACTCACATCTATTGTCCAATAAGTAAACAAATTCAAGGGCAAAAATTACTAAGCACTTTTCAACAGACAAGAGAAGGAAATGGCACAGAAGCTTACACCTCTGCCAAAAAAATGCAAGAGGATTAGTCTCATTTTGTAACAAGCAACAATACTGAAAATTGATTGAATACATTTCTTTAGCTAAAATCACAATGCCCATCTACTTGGCCATCAGCATCTAGTAAACTCTCTCACCTTGGGCACACAATGAAGCTTTGCTGATGAAGACAGCTTCCATTTTTTTTCATTTTTCTTGTTTGGGGCCCTTTAAATTGTCTCAGAAAAAGGAACAGAAATGTCTACTTCTAATTAAAAAAACGCTGTGGAACATGTCAGTTTCTCAGACATAATGTTTACTCCAAGAAGAAAAATGTTATGCAAATACATTCCAAACGAAGTAAACTAAAGATGAAAAAGTTAAACCCAATCTAATTTACTTCCTGAATCCTTAAACAGTACCTAAACTATTATTTTAGAATCAGGAATGTTCACAATCCAGCCTTCTGAATACCTCTGTTCAACTACAGTACAACTTCCTTGTGCCTCACGCTAAGTCGTTTCAGTCATGTTTGGCTCTTTGCGACCCCATGGACTGACTGTACCCCCTAGCCTCCTCTGGCTAGGGAGTCTCCAAGCAAGAATACTGGAGTGGGTTGCCATTTCCTACTCCATGACATCTTTCCAAACCAGGGATTGAACCCAGGTCTCTTATGTCTCCTGCATTGCCAGGCAGGTTCTTTACCACTAATGCCACTTGGGAAGGCGTAACTTACTAGTTTCTTGGAGAAAATCTACCACAATACACAGTTTCAGAGAGCCCTGATGTGTTTTGGCATGTTTCCACTGTCAATGAGTGAAAGGATTCTTCCTTGTGCCTCTCCACTCTCTCCTTCTTAAACTTTCCTGGGCTCTCTGGAGCCCAGGTAGCTCCCCACTCTCCATCTTGGGGAGGTGGCCTGGCTCCCCCACACCTCCCAAGGAGCTCAGAGGCTTCCAGGGATCAGCACTGTTTTGAGCAATGGGAATGAAGGTACGTGATTCTTTGGACACCATTTATAGGAAAACCCTCTGTTGCTTTAAGTAATACTTTACTTAAGTCTCTTAAATAAAGATACCATGGAAGGTATCTTCCTATGAAGATGCCCATGCAAAGACTGGAGAGTGTAGAATGGTTCTGAGGTGGGCTCTGAAGAGACCCAGCTTGAATTCAAATAGAAACTGTGTGACCTTGAATGATCACTTTTGCCTCTCTGTGCCAGCTTTCCCCATCTATAAATAGGTACATAAATACTCTCCACCTAAGGTCATTGTGAAAATTAAAGGATATATGTTAAGAACAGTGCTTGGCACGTAGTTAAGCACTCCAGAAATATTAGCTATTGTTAGCAGTAAAAGCACTAGAAACACAAACACATGGGTGAATGGGAAAAAGCTAGAGTACTAAGGTTTATTGTAAATGATTTAAACTGTAAAACCAAGAAAACATTTTCCTTAATAGGAAGTTGGAATTCATTGATCTAATAAAAAGGTTTAAAGGCAAAGTCTGTAACTTTTGGGTTACAAATATTCAAAGCATCTAAATATCCTTGAATTTTGATTTCCAAATGTTAAATTGTGATTCTTATAGAGGTTATTTTTTTTTTTTGGTTTAAGAGTTTTTGTTTTTATTTTTTGGCTGTCTCACATGGCATGTATGATCTAAGTTTCCTGAGCAGGGATTGAACCCACACCCGTTGCATTGGAAGCTCAGAGTCTTCACCACTGGACTGCAGGGAAGTCCCTTATAAAGATCATTTTGAAAAGATGATGCTGAGTATCAAAAGTTACATATTTTTCAAGAGACTTAGGCTATGGGCTCCTATAGTCCATAGTGTTGCAAAGAGTCGGACATAACTGAAGTGGCTGAGCACATATAGGCTATGGGCTCAATATTACATTTAATTATTTTAAGCTATGATGCCTTCAAGCCAACCTCAGACCTCTTCTCCTGTCCCAATCTCTTCACAGGACGCACAAAGCCCAGCTTCACAGAAAGAGCTGCCTCACGCTGAATTCCTTTCCTTTCTCTTATTGTGAGTGGCCCGCCAAGGTCAGGAGACAAGTAATCTGAATCTTCCAATTGGACTTTTCTCCTTTCCACCATCCTTTTGAGATTTAGCACTCGTCTTTAGAGCTCTTGTTAAAGAAATTAACATAAGCCTGAAGCACAAGCCTTATTTTGCAGCAGAATGATTTGCAAAGAAGATACCGACTACTGACTTAAAGGGCATTAATCAACTTAATCAACAATTTCCTGTCTTCCAATTTTCAGGTAACAGAATGGTACTTATGAATGACTCAAAATGCTTCCTTGGATAATATGTCACGGAGACCATCTGTCTATTTGTTCTCAGACTAGGAGCTCTGCCAACCCCTTGAAGAATGATGATTTTTTTTTTTTCTTGGTCTTTTACTTTAAAGATAGGACAAAAGATTTTGACTAAAGTACACAGACACAGCAGAGACTATGAACACAATTTTTCTACAATTTTAATACTTCTTAATGTTAAATTAAACTTATCTGTCCTAAACCCAGTGGTAAACTGTGCTGCTGAATTCTATCTGCTAATTATTTTAAGGTCCTTGAGCCGCAATTATCTTAAATCAGGAAATATAAATATTATCTTTTTTAAAACTATGGATGGAGGTTTATGACACTGTACAGCAGGCAGGGATCAAGACCATCCCCAAGTAAAAGAAATGCAAAAAGGCAAAATGGTTGTCTGAAGAGGCCTTACAAATAGCTGTGAATAGAAGAGAAGTAAAAGGCAAAGGAGAAAAGGAAAGATACCCATTTGAATGCAGAGTTCCAAAGAATAGCAAGGAGAGATAAGAAAGCCTTCCTCAGTGATCAATGCAAAGAAATAGAGGAAAACAATAAAATGGGAAAGACTAGAGATCTCTTTGGGCTTCCCTGGTGGCCCAGACGGTAAAGCATCTGCCTACAATGTGGGAGATCTGGGTTGGATCCCTGGGACCGGAATTTCCCCTGGAGAAGGAAATGGCAACCCACTCCAGTACTCTTGCCTGGAAAATCCCATGGATGGAGGAGCCTGGTAGGCTACAGTTCATGGGGTCACAAAAAGTCGGAGATGACTGAGCGACTTCACAGCGACTTCACAGAGATCTCTTCAAGAAAATTAGAGATACCAAGGGAACATCTTATGCAAAGATGGGCACGATAAAGGACAGAAATGGTATAGACCTAACAGAAGCAGAAGTTAAGAAGAGGTGGTAAGAATATACAGAAGAACTATACAAAAATGATCTTCACGACCCAGATAATCACAATGATATGATCACCCACCTAGAGCCAGACATCCTGGAATGCGAAGTCAAATGGGCCTTAGGAAGCATCACTACTAACAAAGCTAGCGGAGGTGATAGAATTTCAATTGGAGCTATTTCAAATCCTAAAAGATGATGCTGTTGAAAGTGCTGCACTCAATATGCCAGCAAATTTGGAAAACTCAGCAGTGGCCACTGGACTGCAAAAGGTCAGTTTTCATTACAATCCCAAAGAAAGGCAATACCAAAGAATGCTCAAACTAACACACAATTGCACTGATCTCACAGGCTAGCAAAGTAATGCTCAAAATTCTGCATGCCAGGCTTCAACAGTACATGAACCGTGAACTTCCAGATGTTCAAGCTGGTTTTAGAAAAGGCAGAGGAACCAGAGATCAAATTGCCAGCATCCACTGGATCATCAAAACAAGAGAGTTCCAGAAAAACATCTACTTCTGCTTTATTGACTATGCCAAAGCCTTTGACTGTGTGGACCACAACAAACTGGAAAAATCTTTAAGAAATGGGGATACCAGACCACCTGGCCTGCCTCTTGAGAAGTCTGTATGCAGTCCAGGAAGCAACAGTTAAAACTGGACATGGAACAACAGATTGGTTCCAAATTGGGAAAGGAGTACATCAGGGCTGTATATTGTCACCCTGCTTATTTAATTTATATGCAGAGTACATCATGAGAAATGCTGGGCTGTATGAAGCACAAGCTGGAATCAGGATTGCCAGGAGAAATATCAATAACCTCAGATATGCAGATAATATCACCCTTATGGCAGAAAGCAAAGAGAAACTAACAGCCTCTTGATGAAAGTGAAAGAGGAGAGTGAAAAAGTTGGCTTAAAGCTCAACATTCAGAAAACTAAGATCATGGCATCTGGTCCCATCTATATGGCAAATAGATGGGGAAACAGTGACAGACTTTATTTTGGGGGGCTCCAAAGTCACTGCAGATAGGGACTGCAGCCATGAAATTAAAAGACACTTTTTCCTTGGAAGAAAAGTTATGACCAACCTAGACAACATATTAAAAAGCAGAGGCATTACTGTGCCAACTAAGGTCTGTCTAGTCAAAGCTATGGTTTTTCCAGTGGTCATGTATGGATGTGAGAGTTGGACTATAAAGAAAGCTGAGCACCAAAGAATTGATGCTTTTGAACTGTGGTGTTGGAGAAGACTCTTTAGTCCCTTGGACTGCAAGGAGATCCAACCAGTCCATCCTAAAGGAAAACAGTCCTGAATATTCATTGGAAAGACTGATGCTGAAGCTGAAACTCTAATACTCTGGCCACCTGATGGGAAGAACTGACTCATTTGAAAAGACCCTGATGCTGGGAAAGATTGAAGGCAGGAGGAGAAGGGGACGACAGAGGATGAGATGGTTGGATGGCATCACACAATGGACATGAGTTTGAGTAAATTCTGGGAGTTGGCGATGGACAGGGAGGCCTGGTGTGCTGCAGTCTATGGGGTCACAAAGAGTCAGACACGACTGACCAACTGAACTGAACTGACTGAAAAATTACCTGTGGTATCAAAAAGGCTTCCCAAGTGGCACAGTGGATAAAGAATCCACCTACTGATACAGGAGACACAGGTTCGATCCCTGGGTCAGGAAGAACCCCTGGCAGAGGAAATGGTAACCCACTCCAACATTCCTGCCTGAAAAATCCCATGGACAGAGGAACCTGGCGGGTTACAGTCCATGGGGTTGCAAAGAGTCAAATATGACTGAGTACATACACACACACGATGTCAAAAAACAACCTAGGGGAAAAGCCATCCATCCTTCATCCCTTCTTACAGCTGTAAAATCTATATTCGACATCAAGAAGGACTGAAAAAGACACACATCTTCTCTGTGTACTCACCAGGGGTTCTGCCATAATGATGCGAATCTTGCGCTCAGCCTGAGTGGTAAAGTTGACAAATAAACTCTTGAGGATGTATTCCCCGGGTTTGCTGTCTGGGTCCACACTGATGGGTAACATGGTTGGGGGCCCTTTCTCCTTCTGTGTGCCAGACACAGGTGGAACTGGAGGCTTGATATAACCGTTGCCAACTGGAGAAGCTGAAAAATAGAATGGATATTCTGATTGGCTGAAAATAAATCATCAATATTCAGATTGGCAGTGTTAAGCCATAAATAAAAAGATATGAGTCACCTGAAGAACGCTGTATGCAATCTTATAGCCTGGCCTTACAGTGTCACAATTTATTTTGATTACACAAGTGTGCATACTTGAATACATCAAAATACTACTGGTTACTATACTTAGGTAAATCGTGTTGCAAGGACATAATACAGCTGATAGATTCTAAAACATTTAGGATATTTTTAGCTTCTTTTTTACGTTTCAGAAAAATGGTCTAAGAAAACACACAGTGGAAAACAAGTGATTTTCTTAACCTGATTTTCCTAATGACCAGGAGCTGTCTTCGGTGCTTCATGCCAATAACAGAAAAGACGCTGAGGTGATCCCTTCTGGAAGTTTCCAAGAGTCAATTTTCAGAAGCCTTGCTAGCTCTTGCTCCCAAAGGGGTTGTCCCTCTTGAAAGATAAAAGGCTCAGGAGTGCTCCCTCTATGCCATCCAAGGTGTGGCTTCTCCTTCTCACTATCCTTTGGTTCAAGTTGGGATGTCCCTCCTCATCCCTTCTAAAATTCACAGATTACCTGCTTGGCTGAGATTTTGAACAGAGGCCCATTATCAGAGTCACCAATGAGTGGCCTCCTTCAGGATGCAACAACTGGACCACTATTTTAATTAGTCTAAGAAAAAAATCTATTCACAAATGAAAATTTTATGCCTCTCCACTTTTGAGTGGGGCTTCCCAGGTGGCACTAATGGTAAAGAATCCTCCTGCCAATGCAGGGCACAAGAAATACAGGTTTGATTCCCGGGTTGGAAGGATCTCCCTGGAGTAGGAAATGGCAACGCACTCCAGTACGCTTGCTTAGAAAATCCCATGGACAGAGGGGCCCGTGGGCTTTGGTTCATAGGGTCAGAAAGAGTTGGGCATTACTAAAGCAACTTTAGCACGCTACTTCAGACTATCCTTAGTTCAATTCTAACATGCACTAATAATAGCCCCTTCTACCTAAGTACCTATAAAATGGTCAGTTATCAATATTCAAGGAAAGAAATATGAGAGTAGGTAGGCTTAGGAGAAAGACATTAGGAATGCTGAGGACAGGACAATGATAAACATTTAAAAGGGAAGACTTCATAGTTTGGGGTGACTGGATACAGAGGTTAAGGAAGGGGGTAAAGAAAGAAAAGCTGATTCCAGTTTGGACACTGGTTTGGCTCTTAAGAGAATGGTGGGATGTCGCTGACAATAAGGGAGGGAAAAACTTCCCCATGAAACCTGAAACATGCTTCTCAACACTACAAATAAATTCAAGGCCTCTCTCAGCTTCTTTTTGTGAAAATCACTCAGTTGTGTCCAACTCTTTGCAAGCCCATGGACTATGCAGTCCATGCAATTCTCCAGGCCAGGACACTGGAGTGGGTAGCCTTTCCCTTCTCCAGGGGATCTTCCCAACCCAGGGATCGAACCCAGGTCTGAGCCACAAGGGAGCCCTATCTTCTTTTTAACTCAAGCCAAATTCAGGAAGCCAGGCAAAAATTTTACTAATTTCACAGAATTACCAACTTGTTTTCACGTAATGCAGATTCTGTCATCTTTTCTAATGTCTCTTCCTCTATAATTCATGTAATCGCCCATACAGCTGGAGGTTCCCTTACATCTGGAAGATCTTCACATATCTCAGCCTCCATTAAACTTTAAGAGTATGGCATCTCAAGTTATAAAAATAAATCTGTTGTATATGATTCCATTCTCTCACTAGCTCCATCCTAGTCTAGACCCTTGGAAACCTACAGCTAGATTTTTACGCAGACCCATTGCAGGTTAATTTCACTCATTTCACATACCAAACCCATCTTCCTTCAGCTTAACTGTAACACATTTTAAAAATATTTATTTTTATTGGAGGATAACTGCTTTGCAATATTGTATTGGTTTCTGCCACATAGCAGCATGAAGCAGCCATAGTTATACCTAGGTCCCCTCCCTCTGAACGTCCTTCCCAGCTCCCATTCCTCTAGGTTGTCACAGAGCATAGGTTCAAGCTCCCTGTGGTCACACAGCAAATTCCCACTGGCTATCTATTTTCAGTTCAGTTCAGTCGTTCAGTCGTGTCGGACTCTTTGCGACCCCCTATGGTAATTCTCTCAATTTGGCCCGCCCTCTCCTTCCCCAAGTGTGTCCACACATCTGTTCTGTGTCTGCATCTCCACTGCCGCCTTGCAAACAGGCTCATCAGTACCATCCTCCTAGATTCCATACATATGCATCAATGTGTGACATTTGTTTGTCCCTTTCTGACTTACTTCACTCAACATTTTCATCGGCTCTCAATTCTCATCAGCAAGCCTCAAAGGCAGGGCATGGTTCTGGCTGTCCCAAGGCCTGGGGATGCCCCGGCTGGCCCAGGAGCACCCCGTTTTCGGTTGTGCCTTCCTGCTTTCCCTCCAGCTGCTGCTTTCTGCTCTTCCCTGCTCATCTCATCCTCCTGGCCTTTCAAAACCACACCTACTTGCATCTCCATAAAACTTGTTCCACCAGGCCAGTCCTCAGTGGTGTGTATAACAAGGTTTAAACATTTAACTCTCACTCTCTGGCCCTTGGACATTCTCATATGACTTAAGGAAGGCTCCAGACATAGTTGACAAGTGAAAGCGTTACCAGTTGGTCACATGGTTTTGCTGATGGTTGGCTCTGTAACTGAACCATATACTCCTAATAGGGCTGTAGCCTCCCAGATCTAACAGAGTTCTTTGCCCAGATAATACTTATTAAATCTCCTTAAATGACTCAAATGACACTGTACTTTATTTCTGTATGTCTTGAAGTGTTCATAAGGAGGGAACTCTATGAGAAGAATCAGGGGCCAGAGTCTTTAAAGGAACAGTGTGAAGTATTTGCAGTGAAGAGTCATTATTAAATGGCACTGCTAGCAGATCATTAGAAGGTGCTATTAATTCTAAAGAGCATATTCAAAGATCAAGTGATACAAATGAAGGCCTGGCTATTCCTTTACTAAGTTACCTCCTACTCCAAGTGCAAGAACTTGGTGGAAGTAGGAGGACTCCCAGGCCCAAAGCACAGAAGGACAAGGGATCTCCATGAGATTTTATTCTAATGCAGTGGTCCCCAACCTTTCTGGCACCAGGGTCCGGTTTGGTGGAAGACAATTTTTCCACAGACCAGGGGGTGATGGGGGTGGTTCTGGGATGATTTAAAGGCATTACATTTATTGTGCACTTTGTTTCTCTCGCCATTGCATCAGCTCCACCTCAGATCATCAGGCATTAGGTCCCAGAGGTTGGGGACCCCTGTTTTAAAGTATCAGTGGCATTGTGCCATAGGACTGAGACTGAAATAGAGACGGAAAAACTCAAAGTGGAGGACTTTTTACTCCCTTTAGTTGTCCACAGAACTTAACCTTTTTCTAGAAAACAGCAATAATCAGCTTGATGGGATACGCAACTGCAAGACCAGATCCATCATTATAAGACTCTAAGGGCCTGAGAGTCCTGACTATAGTGAGAGGATTTTCTTAACAGTGACCTCTGGCAGTCCTCCTATAAAGCTGCATTTTGAACCAGAAGGGCTGAAATGCAGATACCAGAATGTCTCCTAGACAACTTGTGCATTTAAAAAAGACCAAAGAACCAATTCACTGCTATCATAACAAACAGTATCTGCCTGTCCTTCAAAGCCAGACATCCTGTGACTACAAAAGTCTGTGTACAGCCTTAGCAGGCTGGGACTATCCTAGCCCAGCAGTGCCCTGTGCCAGAGCTGAAAGTGATTCAAGGAGAGGCGCCCATTGTTCTGGCCTCAAACAGATCAGTTGGGCAGACAGAGATGCAGGAGAGGTACTGAAGTAGGTGTTAGGTGTCCTTGATCTAGATCCACTCACACCTTTTAGTAACCCCTCCTCATGCATGCTCAGTCACTCAGTCGTGTCTGATTTTTTTGCAACCCCATGGACTGTAGCCAGCCAGGCTCCTCTGTAAATGCTATTCTTCAGGGAAGTGGGTTGCTGTGCTCTCCTCTAGGGGATCTTCCTGACCCAGGGATCGAACCTGCCTGCACTGCAGGCAAATTCTCCACCGCGGAGCCACCAAGAAGCCCTTTTTACTTTTCATGCTACCATAATTAACTCATAAATGATTCTAGTTTTTTGTTAAGATAATTCTCAGGGCACCTCTCAGCCACTGTTATTTGGTAACAACACAGTTGAGAAACACAAACTACACGTTCCTGACAGTCGAAACTGAGTTACACAGTTCACACTAAACATGAGACCAGGAAAAAAAAGCATTACAGCCTGCGCTGACCTGATCTTAATCTACACACAATTAAAATCAATGGTCTAGTTTCTAAGTTCACAATAGTCTGGAAACAGAAAAGTACAAGGGAAAGGTACAAAATCTACAGGTAGAAACACTAACAAAAAAAGAAAAAGAAGGCAAAACTCTCAAAAACCACCAGAACTTAAAAATGCAGCTGCCTGCACATATATATGGAATCTAGAAAAATGGTACTGGTGAACCTGTGTGCAGGGCAGCAACAGAGATGCAGATGAAGAAGATGGACTTTTGGACACAGTGGGGGAAGGAGCGTGTGGGACGAACTGAGAATGGCACTGAAATTCTCACCACCACGTGTGAAAGAGACAGCCAGCGGCACAGGGAGCTCAGCTCAGGGCTCTGTGAAGACCGAGAGGTGGGGTGGCATGGAAGGGGGCGCAAGAGGGAGGGCAAATGTGTAGACAGCTGGCTGCTTCATGAGCTTCCCTGGTGGCTCAGCTGGTAAAGAATCTGCCTGCATTGCGGGAGACCTGGGTTCAATCCCAGGGTTGGGAAGATCCCCTGGAGAAGGGAAAGGCTACCCACTCCAGTATTCTGGCCTGGAGAACCGCACGGACTGTACAGTCCATGGGGGTCGCAGAGTCAGACACGACTGAGCGACTTTCACTTTCACAGCTGGTTCACGCTGTAGCAGAAACAACCACAACATTGTAAAGCAACTATCCTCCAATTGAAAAAAAAATGCAATTGCTTGAAGCTGTTTGGTACAGGGACACAGAACACACCATTCCCACAGGCTTGGGGGCAAGGATATCGCCATCCTGCAGTCTGTCACAATTAATGTTTGTGATGATGACCCAGAGTCCCTTGGAAAAGTTAAAATAAGTTAAACTTCTAGTCCTATATTTGAGAAGGTGGGAAAGAAGAATGACATAAATTTCCAAAAGTTTTCCATGTCAAAAGGAAATAAAAAAACTAGAAAGAGGTTTTGGTGTATTAAGGGGTAAACTCTGCTCTTAAGAATTAAATCTATTTCTTCATAGGTCTGATTTTTAGAGGATTTTTCACTGAAACATATAAATCAACCACCAGTTCAGTAACAGCCACGTTTGGTTCCCGTCCTCCAGCTCTGCAAACTCAGGCAGTTACAGTTTGCCTCCTGGCTCCACATCTGTGGATTCCACCAACCCTGAAAAGCAAATATTTAAAAAAAAAAAAAAAAGGGTTCCAGGAAAACTTGAATTTGCCATGGGCTGGCAACTATTTACACAGTATTTACATTATTGCATTTACAACTACTTATATAGCATTTGCATTGTATTTGGTCTTATTAGTAATTGAGAGATGGTTTCAAGTATGTGGGAGGAAATCTGTAGGTTATATGTAAATATTACACCATTTTATATAAGGGATCTGAGAATCCATGGATTTTGGAATCTACAGGGTTCCTAGAACCAGTCCTCTGTGGGATACTGAAGGACGACCCTACAGTCTGAGTCTATTCCTCTCCACTGCTTTCCCTGCTTTCTATCCAGCCAGGCAAACAAGCCTGTCCACACTTTAGGGTCTGGTCACTACCCTCTCCTCCTCTGGCTAGGTCTGGGCTCTGTCCCACACTCCACCCAGTTGGGGTGGGGAGCTGAGGTGGGGTTGAGAAAAAGGACATGACTTTCAGATATTAATCAGGTCTCTAAATCATTGAATCTTTCTGAAATCTGTTTTCTCTTTATATTTTCCCATTTACATTTTAATCTCAGATTAGTTCAGTTCAGTCGCTCAGTCGTGTCAGACTCTCTGCGACCCCATGAATCGCAGCACACCAGGCCTCCCTGTCCATCACCAACTCCAAGAGTTCACTCAGACTCAAGTGCATTGAGTCAGTGATGCCATACAGCCATCTCATCCTCGGTCGTCCCTTCTCCTCCTGTCCCCAATCCCTCCCAGCATCAAAGTCTTTTCCAATGAGTCAACTTTTCGCATGAGGTGGCCAAAGTACTGGAGTTTCAGCTTTAGCAATTAAACACATTCTAATTCTTCTGTCTTAAGTGGGTTTTGTGGATGGTATTTTATTATATTTATTCTAAATTCCATTTCAGTTTGGTTCTGCTGGATGGTTTCAGGAGGTGTCTCTCCCCGTTTCACTGAGTGTCTATTCCTTACACTGAGCAGGGTCCAGTGTACACTGAGCAGGGTCCTTACTCTGTAAAACATGTTTAGGCCTTTGTGGCCCACTTGTTACCTCTTTATTAGATCTATTTCCAGCTACAAGTGATGATCTTTTGAATGCGACTGTTTTTTCCTCCAATTTCATTGACTAGTGTCTTAATTTTTAGTTTGACTGCTCTTAGCTGGCTAAGGTCTTCAGTACAATTTCCCGGAGTTTCCAACATTTCCAGGAATTAATAAACTGCAAATGGCAACACCCGTACAAATGCCCCCACAACTCATAGTTCAGCTACATTTTTATCATGACAGTAAAGGAAAGGAAAGGCTATATATAATGAGTTTCCTCATGTAAATGCCTCAGAGGCTAGAAGTGGCAATCCATGCTATAGGAAAGCAACTGGTTTTCTCAGATTTTAAGAGATGTTAAGACTATTGCTCCAGTGAAGGCAAAGGGAACACACTCCAGTAGTCTTGCCTGGAAAATCCCATGGACAGAGGAGCCTGGTGGGCTGCCATCTATGGGGTAGCACAGAGTCGGACATGACTGAAGTGACTTAGCACCAGAAGCAGCAAGACCATTGCTCATTATAGCCTACCATTCATCCATCCATCTACTCATTCATTCACCCATTCACTTTGATCAATATTTAATGAATGAGGGCTGAGGTTTTGAGCTCTGTTCCAGGCATTGGGAAGATAGCTGTGAACAAAACAGATGGGTCCTGCCCTCATGGAGTTTACAGATTACTGAGACAGGGTCATATAATCAGCAATTTCACATGTGTACTAATGCTGAAGCTCCAGTACTTTGGCCACGTAATGCTAAGAGCTGACTCCTTGGAAAAGACCCTGATGCTGGGAAAGATTGAAGGCAGGAAGAGAAGGGGATGACAGAAGATGAGATGGTTTGATGGCTTCACCAACTTAATAGACATGAGTTTGAGCAAGCTCTGGGAGTCGGTGAAGGACAGGAAGACTGGTGTGCTGCAGTCCATGGGATCGTAAAGAGTCAGACACGACCGAGCGACTAAACAACAACAAACACAGGCACACACCATGTGTTAGACTGCAATACATTCTAAAAAAAACAAAGGGAAAATTAGATTGAGTGAGGGAACAGAGGAACCACATCTTGTCTATCTGCCCAAAGGCACTCAGATGTTCTAGTCTGGAACTGCTGTGGAGAGATGAAAGCCCTGTGCACTCATGGGGTCCAAGGAAACCTTGAGTGCTTGGCTGCACGGTGGCAAGGTCTGTTCTCCTGATCCATCCCTATGGCCTGCCTGTATCCCTATCAGTTCGACTGAAAATGAGAGTTTTAACCAGCCTGTAATGGCTTGCATCAAAATGCTGATGGCACAACCTGCTTCTTTAACTCCTTCACAAGTGCAGGACACACAAAGGGGTCATCTCTGCCAGCTCTCAGCAGCTCAGCTCACAAAGACAGACAACAAGGAGCCAGCTTTTCAAAACACTCAATGTTTTTTCTGATGTTTCCATCATTGGAATCACACTCTGCACATCTGAAATAAAAAAAACAACTTTCTTTTCTTTCTTTTTTTTTAAGTATCCTGAGACAGTAGGTAATAACTGTTTAAAAGAGGTACCCCTCCCAGAAAGGGAGATCCCCTTATACAACTTTACTTTCCAGAGATCTGTGTAACCTTACCTTTCAACACAGGAGCAAACTGATCAGATTTCTCTGCAGTTGGACACAAGTTGTTCTTCCTGCTGATTCTCAGTGCCTTGTTCACTTTGTAGGTTTGGAGGGCAAACCTCTTTCATAAACAAGAGCTGGGTCCTTCTGTAGGGCCACACTTTCCCCCTTAATCCATCCTTTCCTGTAAGACTTATTTTGTTTATTGGGATTACAGGAACATTTCATAAAACATAACAAACCAAGGATGACGCAGCTACTGTGAGAACATGTCACACTGTGTATAGAACAATAATAAATTGTCCACTAATGGATTTATGAGGGTGCTTAAGAAATGTATTTTAAAAGGACTGCAAATACTCAAAATAACCAGAAACCCTCAAGGTCATGGAAAGTACATTATGATGAAAAGGAAAAAAAATAAACCCTCCAAGTATGATTGGATGAATTATTTTCCTCTGATGAGCATTATTAGGAAGTGGAAAATGTTGGGATAAGATGAAACAATTAGCTTGAGCAACAGAAAAACATTTCTAAGGAGATGGAAGATTCCTCAATAATATTATACATTTCAAAGTAGGTCAAGAAAAGACTACTAGGCAAAAATACTCAGAAATAAATCTTGCCTTGGAAGAAAAATATATTCAATGACATGCTAAATTCTGCTTAATCTCCATAAAGTTTTCATAATGTGCAACTTTCCTCATTTTTGTTGACTACATTCCTGCCTTCTCTTACATTATTTGGCTCTTAAATTATATAGTTCTCAAATTGTGCTCCTTCAAGTTTCAATTTCATAAGATAGCTCTAGGATAATTAATATCTTTAATCCTCAAAAATCATCCTAGATGGTCAAACAATCTCCTTTTCACAGCTAGGACCGTGTATGTTGAGAAAGGTTAAGTGATTTGTACAAAGTCACAGAGCGGTTGACTCTGGATCTGAACCCGTGTCTCCTTGACAGCTTGTGAACTTCCTGGATCACCCTGTTTTTTTTGTTGTTGTTGTTTTTAAAAACAAACCAGTTGCTTGTGATGAAGACTAAATAAAATAAGTCCCTTTGCCCACACGGTTTTTCCCCCTGGCTAGTTTGGGGACTTCAAAGGATGACAGATAAAATATAAAAGTTGTAATTTGGAGGCTTCCTATAGATTAACAGAGTTGGTTAATTTCTAGAAAGACTCATACAAGACTCATACAAAGACTCCAGCCATGGGTACCCTGCCAAGCTATCTGCCTTCTTGAACTTGAATGTATCTTTTAGTCATTAGATGAGTCTGAGAAATGCTGCTGCTGCTAGGTTGCTTCAGTCGTGTCCGACTCTGTGTGACCCCGTAGACAGCAGCCCACCAGGCTCCCCCGTCCCTGGGATTCTCCAGGCAAGAACATTGGAGTGGGTTGCCATTTCCTTCTCCAATGCATGAAAGTGAAAAGTGAAAGTGAAGTTGCTCAGTCGTGTCCAACTCTTCGCGACCCCATGGACTGTAGCCCACCAGGCTCCTCCGTCCATGGGATTTCCCAGGCAAGAGTACTGGAGTGGGGTGCCATTGCCTTCTCCCTGAGAAAGGTTAGGAGCACAAAAAATAATCAAGAATTGAGGCCTCATCTAAATATACGAAATCTGATTAATGACTCGCCTTAGAAAGGTACAGACTCTCCTTTCCTGATGACATAACCTTTAACTGGTTGTTATCCTATGAGGAAGCAAGTGAACTTGAAGGCACAGTACTCTATATTTACTACAATCTGTGGCCTCTCAATGCAGTTTTGTCTTTAGTCTCCCAAAGACAGAATACCCTGGAGAGAGTGAAGTAGTTCGATAAAGAGAAAGCATCAAGTCACTGCTCTGTTTTCTTTCTCTCTTCCTTTGCCTTCCAGTGTTTTATCTTGGAGAAACGACAATAACACTTCAGTGATCTCCTTTATAAATGTCTGTCATCTGCTCAGATGCAATTACATGGACTTTCCCCCCGATTTTCAAAGTCTAAGTGCTGTCATCAGAGCCTGAAGGAATGTTTGCCGAGATCTGTGAGCAAAGGAAGATGAGGTTACACTGACATTTCAAGGTCCTTTCTCACCAAAAGGAGATCAGGTAACCTGCTAGAGACAGGATAATTCTGAATTTCAACTTCCTTCTCCTGAACAGAACCGACAGACTGCTCTCATTTATGGGGTGCTCACCGGCCTTTCTCCCCATCTTCCTCCTCCTCACATCTTCTCTTCCTATTTTCTTCCTCTTCTGGCTCATTTCATGTAGTCAAATCTAATTAGAAATTGTTTAATTCAAAAGCAGTGATAAATTGGACAAGGCCTTACGCTGTTATATGTGAGCTCGGAAAAAGATCTACTGACTTCCGATGAGATGCAGCGGTTCTCAGACACTCTGCACACAGATTCACCTGGAAGGATTGGCCCTTCCTGATTCAGGGGCTCTGGGGTAAGGCTGGATAATCTGCATTTCTAACCAGCTTCCAGGGTATGCTGCTGGCCCGGGGACCACACTCAGATCTCTGAGGAAAGTAAAGAGGACCAATGAATCCAGTTGACAGAAGTGTTCTTCATTCCTTTAGTCTGCAGCGAACTGATATGCTTTATGAACTCCAACTAACTTAATGCTTTGTAAGCCAAACAGAGAAAGAGCACTGCATGGAGACTCTGAGGTCTGAGTCCCGACACGGCTCTGTGTGACCTGCGGAGGAGCCTGAACCACCTGGGCTTCCCTTTCCTTATCTGTCCTCCTAAAGAGGCCAAGCCTCATTGTCCTTTCTAGCTCCAGTATTCTCTGACTGTGTAAAAATATGCACTGACAACGCATAAGTGAAAGTGAAAGTGGGGCCGGCTCTTTGTGACCCCCTGGACTAAACAGTCCATGGAATTCTCCAGGCCAGAATACTGGAGTGGGGAGCCTTTTCCTTCTCCAAAAGGTCTTTCCAACCCAGGGATCAAACCCAGGTCTCCCACATTTCAGGCAGATTCTTTACCAGCTGAGCCACTGGGGAAGCCCAAGAATACTGGAGTGGGTAGCCTCTCCCTTCACCAGCGGATCTTCCCGAGCCAGGAACTGAACCAGGGTCTCCTGCATCGCAGGCAGATTCTTTACTAACTGAGCTGTCAGGGAAGGCTGACAACACATAAAACATCCCTTATTCAAAACTTCCACAATTCAGCAACTTAATAATTCATACTTGCCTTTCCTTGACTTAATACAAATTAGTGAGATTCCATGGTCTGTCTTTCTTCTAGAAGAAAGTTTGACAAACAACCCAACCCTTCTAGTGCTACCTCCACTGCTCCTCTGGCTCCTATCCACCCTTCTGAGACTGGCGACTCCCTATGCTACGGTGCACACATGTGGAAACCAGACTATGCTTCGCTATAAACTCAGGACTTAGGTCAACATTGAAAAATAAACATTTATTTATTTTAGGCCAAGCCACATAGCACATGGGATTAGTTCCCCAAGCAGGGATCAAAACCGTGCCTCATGCATTGGGAGCAAGGGGTCTTAACCACTGGACCACCAGGGAAGTCCTTCATGTCAACATTTTTTTCAAAAACATGTCCCGAGACTGCGCCTTTCACAAAACTCTGGGTTAGACCTAGGAAGATAGAAGCATCGACTGTTCCCAGCCACTGATTCGCCAGACTTGGTGGAACAGATGGCATGTGACCCAAGGCTGAAAGGACAGGTAGGACTCTGTCAAGCAGAGATGAAAAGGTGCAACTGAGGCAAGGGCACAGCGTGGCAGACGCCTAGAGACATCAGCCAAGGGTCTCTTTTTGTCCCCCCACCCCTTGTCCTCCTACCATGCACCCCCAACACAGCAGACATGTGCAGGCTATTTTCACTAAAGCACTGAGAAGTCCTCAAGAACTGGACCACAAAGATGCCAAGCCCTTAGCACAAGGCCTGGCATAATTAAACAACTGAACTGAACCCATCTGCTTCCATGGTAGTCTCAGTGTGAACAACATAATTGAACAAGTACATATATATGAAAACTTAAACTCGTAAAAAGCAGGTCTTTAGTTCTTATTATCAGAATTAAGTGTTTGATGACAAGTCAATGAGTCTGGATCTTACTTGAAGCTAGCAGGTTTCTGGGAGAAAAGTTGGGTCGATATTGTTGTATAGGATGGGCTACAAAGGGGCTGTTTGAGGGACAAATTAAAGACCACTGTACTCACCCTGAGAAAAAATAATGAAGGTGGGAAGCTGAATGAGACCCATCAGAACAGAAAGGAAGGTCCTATACATTTTATAGAGATGACCTGAAATCCTGTAACATCACAACTTCCAAATAGGGAAATTATGCAAGAGATGTTTCCTGGTGAGATGTCATCATGATTAAGGTGTTTAAGATACTTCCTTAGAATACTGCCTCTAGCAGCTTTCTCAAAATTCCCTCCCTGTGGTAGGATATTGGTCAGAGTTCTTGACCCCAAATACTGAAAACAGTCAGCTATGTATTCCTGAGAATGGCAGAGGGCTTCCGAGTCTTCTAGTGCGAGAACAGAAATGACCTTGGCAGTGGGGCCAAGAGGGAAATGTTTCTCACCCTATGTCCAAGTGCATCCAGTTTTCAAAAACACTAGAACAACCATTTATAAGAAATAATGGGGATATAGAAGTTAAATGTCACCCTAGGAAGCAAAGGAAATAATCCAGAATTAGGTCCATTTTATAAGAAAAGTGCATTAATTTCTACAAGTCAGTGAAAGATAAAAATAGGCAGATGGAGCCTTCCCTGGTGGTCCAGTGGTTAAGATTCCACGCTCCCAAAGCAGGGGTCTGGGTTAGATCCCTAGTCTGGGAACTAGATCTTCCATGCCCCAACTAAGACCTGGCACAGCCAAATACATACACACATACAAATATAAGTAAATAGGATGATTAAAGGAGACTTAGGACACAGAACCACCAAACATAATCTGCAGGTCTTCTGCATGATTTGAGCAAACTGACTGTTAGAAGCCCTTTTTTTAAAATGTCAAAGCATATTGAATACGAATTTGAATTTGGATACTAGGTAACAAAGAATCATGGTTAGGAAAGATAGTAGCATTGTGGGTAGGTAAGAAAATATCTATATTTTTTAGACTGTATACTGATTATATGGAGTTCAGTGAAATGCTGTCCATAATTGACTCAAAATATTTAAGAGAAAAAGATCTCTTAAATGTATGTATGAAGTAAACACGACCACTAGCTTGCCAACTGCTCAAAATGAGTGATGGTGATGTGTTGCATACTGCATTTATATGTGTATATTGTATATTCTGTCTCCTTGTATATGTATTTGAAATTTTTTCATAATACAACACTTTGTAAAAAAAAAAAAAGGATAAGGCTCATTTGTTCAGTTTCCATTACTGCCTTATAGTGGCAATAATAAAGGAATGCTATAATGATAGAAAAGTAAATTATATAAACAACTGAATACCATCTATAATGTAAGTTTGATCACATAAATTAGAATATTCACTAAGACTTTTTAAGTCTAGCCACAACCTTTCACATTAATTAGATGTGTTGGACTGAATAGTGTGTATCTTGGAGCATTTACACTTAGAACACACAGCAAAGGTGAATATAGATGGGATGTCATTTACACAGGCATCCTTGATCGTACCTATGTTACAATATAGTTTGAGTCTTTTCAGAAATATTGTTGTCTGAAAATACCATGAGTGAGATCAGTTAACCAATTTGCTACATAACAAATGTTCACTGAATCCTTAATATGTTAAAAAAAAATAAAGTGTTAGTCACTCAGTCATGTTCAACTCTCTACAACCCCATGGACTATATAACCTGCCAGGCTCCTCTGTCCACGGAACTCTCCAGGCAAGAATACAGAGTAGCCATTCCCTTCTCCAGGGGATATTCCCAACCCAGGGGTTGGACCGTGGTCTCCTGCATTGCAGGCAGATTATTTCTTTACCATCTGAGCCATCAGGGAAGCCCAATATGTATAATGTGCTCTTCAAAGTTCAATAAAGAAGACAAAGTTTAAAATTTAGTACACTCAGTCACAAGATACCACAAGCAGTATGTCTGCAATGAAACAGGATAGAAAACCACAGAAGAAAAAAACAGGAGAGTGACGGCACCTTGTTTCACGACACTTCTGTTTCCCATCCCTGTCTGGGTTCATAGAAAGGTCCCTGTGTGTGCTCTGGGCCTAACACAGAGATGTGTTTCTTGCTGTGTCATGGTCAAGAAGGCTCTAGAGGCTGCAGGAGCAGCAGTGATATGTGGGCTGCTGTGTGGGTGTTAGACTCAGGCCCACTAGGAAGGACAAACTCAGCTTCTTGGGGTATGTTATCATATTGGAATTCAGAACCATATTGAAGCCAGAATTAAAGGTAAGAGAAGTGTCTGCAGCTGTATTAGTGGATGCATGACACAGGGACCCAATCTGGAGGGACAATGAAGACAAGGCAGGCTGGCTATGCAGAGATGACCACCATAAAACAGAGCCAGAAGCTACCCTCTCCTGACATCAAATGTCACAAACCAAGGTTCTAGCTGTTCTCCTCTAGGATCCCCTTGGAGACAACATGATGCAGGAGAGGGGGTGAGGGGACTTGAAAAGGAATCCGATCCTATGTATGTCTTTGTTAATATAATCTATATCATAATGTAATATATACACACACGAGTACAATATACATTACAATATGCATTCTACTATCAACCCATTCGCATACATATGTTTACAGTACTATACCTGCATGTGCCTATGATATAGATGCTCTGCATACGCATATGTTCTATTGACTATGCCAAAGCTTTTGACTGTATGGGTCACAACAAACTGTGGAGAATTATTAAAGAGATGGGATACCAGACTACCTTTCCTGCCTCCTGTGAAACCAGTATGCAGGTCAAGAAGCAACAGTTAGAACTGGACATGGAACAAGGGACTGGTTCCAAGTTAGGAAAGGGATATGACAAGGTTGTTTATTGGCACCCTGCTTATTTAACTTCTATGCAGAGTACATCATGCGAAACACCTGGCTGGATGAGGCACAAGCTGGAATCAAGACTGCCAGGAGAAATGTCAATAACCTCAGACATGTAGATGACACCATCCTTATGGCAGAAAGCAAAGAGAAACTAAGAGCCTCTTGATGAAAGGGAAAGAGGAGAGTGAAAAAGTTGGCTTAAAACTCAACAATCAGAAAACTAAGATCATGGCATCCAGTCCCATCACTTCATGGCAAACAGATGCGTAAACAATGGAATCAATGACAGTTTTTTTTCTTGGGTTCCAAAATCACTGCAGATGGTGACTACAGCCATGAAATTAAAAGATGCTTGCTCCTTGGAAGGAAAGCTACGATCAACCTAGATAGCACATTAAAAAGCAGAGGCATTACTTTGCTGACAAAGGTCCATCTAGTCAAAGCTATGGTTTTTCCAGTAATCAGGTGTGGATGTGAGAGTTGGACCATAAAGAAAGCTGAGCATTGAAGAATTGATGCTTTTGAACTGTGGTGTTGGAGAAGGCTCTTAAGAGTCCCTTGGACTGCAAGGAGATCAAACCAGTCACTCTTAAAGGAAATCAGTCCTGAATATTCATTGGAAGAACTGATGCTGAAGCTGAAGCTCCAATACTTTGGCCACCTGATGAGAAGAACTGATTCACTGGAAAAGACCCTGATGCTGGGAAAGATTGAAGGTGGGAGGAGAAGGGGGCAACAGAGGATGAGATGGTTAGATGGCATCACCAACTCAATGGACATGAGTTTGAGCAAGCTCTGGGAGCTGGGGATGGATAGGGAGGCCTGGCGTGCTGCAGTCCATGAGATCACAAAGACTCAGACACGACTGAGCAACTGAACTGAAGTGAATACAAATGATAACTCAAGATATATTTGCAACATCTATAGCAAGATAAATAAGGACTTCCAATGCAGGGCATACAATAGAAATTATATAAATATTTACATCATTGACACTGAATTAACATTAAGTGATAATGAAATCATTAACATTTCACTGAATAAGTGAAATCCTTGATAGTCTGGTAAGTCCTTCATTTTGTCAAGATCAAAGTATTTATTAAATTTCTCATTCATATGTGCATACTTGGATGCCAGATCATTTAATAAAAAATATTATAGGTCTTATTAAATTTTTAAATAGTTATGGACTGTACAATGACTATAAAATTCACTTAATAGACACTTGCCTACCCCAAGTTTATCATTTCAGGTGATCCTAAATCTTTCAGTTCATAGAACCCTATTAGTTGTTACTGATCTCTTTAGAGAAGTTAAGTTTATAGATTGTGAGCAAGAGAGACACTGAGTTTAAAAAGTTGAGCTGGCTACCAGAGCACGCAGTCTGTCCAGCAGTAACACAGCAAGGGTCAGTAACATTTCCAAGAGATATCAAACAGAAATATGAATCATTTCATTAAGTCCTATTATGGTGGAGCATTTTTCCAAAGGCATAAAACTGTAAGTTTTGCCTTTTAACTTGTATGCTTGTTATACATTAAAAAAAATCTCCTGAGAGGAAAAAAACTTTCCTAATATATTCCACTTTATAAACCATAAAGGGGCAAATTAATGACTAATAGAGATTTTATCCCTAGAAATAGAATG
>SJYC01140240.1:0-36492 GCA_006408675.1 Madoqua kirkii | reverse complement strand
TTTGAGTCTTTTCAGAAATATTGTTGTCTGAAAATACCATGAGTGAGATCAGTTAACCAATTTGCTACATAACAAATGTTCACTGAATCCTTAATATGTTAAAAAAAAATAAAGTGTTAGTCACTCAGTCATGTTCAACTCTCTACAACCCCATGGACTATATAACCTGCCAGGCTCCTCTGTCCACGGAACTCTCCAGGCAAGAATACAGAGTAGCCATTCCCTTCTCCAGGGGATATTCCCAACCCAGGGGTTGGACCGTGGTCTCCTGCATTGCAGGCAGATTATTTCTTTACCATCTGAGCCATCAGGGAAGCCCAATATGTATAATGTGCTCTTCAAAGTTCAATAAAGAAGACAAAGTTTAAAATTTAGTACACTCAGTCACAAGATACCACAAGCAGTATGTCTGCAATGAAACAGGATAGAAAACCACAGAAGAAAAAAACAGGAGAGTGACGGCACCTTGTTTCACGACACTTCTGTTTCCCATCCCTGTCTGGGTTCATAGAAAGGTCCCTGTGTGTGCTCTGGGCCTAACACAAAGATGTGTTTCTTGCTGTGTCATGGTCAAGAAGGCTCTAGAGGCTGCAGGAGCAGCAGTGATATGTGGGCTGCTGTGTGGGTGTTAGACTCAGGCCCACTAGGAAGGACAAACTCAGCTTCTTGGGGTATGTTATCATATTGGAATTCAGAACCATATTGAAGCCAGAATTAAAGGTAAGAGAAGTGTCTGCAGCTGTATTAGTGGATGCATGACACAGGGACCCAATCTGGAGGGACAATGAAGACAAGGCAGGCTGGCTATGCAGAGATGACCACCATAAAACAGAGCCAGAAGCTACCCTCTCCTGACATCAAATGTCACAAACCAAGGTTCTAGCTGTTCTCCTCTAGGATCCCCTTGGAGACAACATGATGCAGGAGAGGGGGTGAGGGGACTTGAAAAGGAATCCGATCCTATGTATGTCTTTGTTAATATAATCTATATCATAATGTAATATATACACACACGAGTACAATATACATTACAATATGCATTCTACTATCAACCCATTCGCATACATATGTTTACAGTACTATACCTGCATGTGCCTATGATATAGATGCTCTGCATACGCATTATGTTCTATTGACTATGCCAAAGCTTTTGACTGTATGGGTCACAACAAACTGTGGAGAATTATTAAAGAGATGGGATACCAGACTACCTTTCCTGCCTCCTGTGAAACCAGTATGCAGGTCAAGAAGCAACAGTTAGAACTGGACATGGAACAAGGGACTGGTTCCAAGTTAGGAAAGGGATATGACAAGGTTGTTTATTGGTACCCTGCTTATTTAACTTCTATGCAGAGTACATCATGCGAAACACCTGGCTGGATGAGGCACAAGCTGGAATCAAGACTGCCAGGAGAAATGTCAATAACCTCAGACATGTAGATGACACCATCCTTATGGCAGAAAGCAAAGAGAAACTAAGAGCCTCTTGATGAAAGGGAAAGAGGAGAGTGAAAAAGTTGGCTTAAAACTCAACAATCAGAAAACTAAGATCATGGCATCCAGTCCCATCACTTCATGGCAAACAGATGCGTAAACAATGGAATCAATGACAGTTTTTTTTCTTGGGTTCCAAAATCACTGCAGATGGTGACTACAGCCATGAAATTAAAAGATGCTTGCTCCTTGGAAGGAAAGCTACGATCAACCTAGATAGCACATTAAAAAGCAGAGGCATTACTTTGCTGACAAAGGTCCATCTAGTCAGAGCTATGGTTTTTCCAGTAATCAGGTGTGGATGTGAGAGTTGGACCATAAAGAAAGCTGAGCATTGAAGAATTGATGCTTTTGAACTGTGGTGTTGGAGAAGGCTCTTAAGAGTCCCTTGGACTGCAAGGAGATCAAACCAGTCACTCTTAAAGGAAATCAGTCCTGAATATTCATTGGAAGAACTGATGCTGAAGCTGAAGCTCCAATACTTTGGCCACCTGATGAGAAGAACTGATTCACTGGAAAAGACCCTGATGCTGGGAAAGATTGAAGGTGGGAGGAGAAGGGGGCAACAGAGGATGAGATGGTTAGATGGCATCACCAACTCAATGGACATGAGTTTGAGCAAGCTCTGGGAGCTGGGGATGGATAGGGAGGCCTGGCGTGCTGCAGTCCATGAGATCACAAAGACTCAGACACGACTGAGCAACTGAACTGAAGTGAATACAAATGATAACTCAAGATATATTTGCAACATCTATAGCAAGATAAATAAGGACTTCCAATGCAGGGCATACAATAGAAATTATATAAATATTTACATCATTGACACTGAATTAACATTAAGTGATAATGAAATCATTAACATTTCACTGAATAAGTGAAATCCTTGATAGTCTGGTAAGTCCTTCATTTTGTCAAGATCAAAGTATTTATTAAATTTCTCATTCATATGTGCATACTTGGATGCCAGATCATTTAATAAAAAATATTATAGGTCTTATTAAATTTTTAAATAGTTATGGACTGTACAATGACTATAAAATTCACTTAATAGACACTTGCCTACCCCAAGTTTATCATTTCAGGTGATCCTAAATCTTTCAGTTCATAGAACCCTATTAGTTGTTACTGATCTCTTTAGAGAAGTTAAGTTTATAGATTGTGAGCAAGAGAGACACTGAGTTTAAAAAGTTGAGCTGGCTACCAGAGCACACAAGCAGTCTGTCCAGCAGTAACACAGCAAGGGTCAGTAACATTTCCAAGAGATATCAAACAGAAATATGAATCATTTCATTAAGTCCTATTATGGTGGAGCATTTTTCCAAAGGCATAAAACTGTAAGTTTTGCCTTTTAACTTGTATGCTTGTTATACATTAAAAAAAATCTCCTGAGAGGAAAAAAACAGTTTCCTAATATATTCCACTTTATAAACCATAAAGGAGCAAATTAATGACTAATAGAGATTTTATCCCTAGAAATAGAATGGCATTATATGCAAATATCTAGTAGGCTTATTAGAGATAGTGCAGTAGAATAATTACAAGTAATTAAATCTCCCAAATCATTAATAAAGAAAATGCTTCTCCTCTACTAGAACAGTATGTATGACTTTATCATTTACAAATTAACTTTTTCCTCTACTTTCATTAAATAGAAAGTTAAGTGGTCGATATCCAAGTTGCATGTAATTAACTCTGTGTCATGGAAGTTTCCTCTCATTAATTTTTTGGAACTCCTGTACAGTACTGCTCACAAGGTTATGATAGAGCTAATGTAACCAGGCTATTTTATTTGGATAAAGAAAAAGCAGCCACATGCAATTTGGATCCAGTTAATGTTGGTTAACATATGGCAACATGTTTTCTAGTTCCTACACAAAAAGAGAAAAACAATTTTTAAATGTTGGAGAAGGCTAGGCCCAAAGCAAAGGAAAGACTGCTTTAGGCCCATTTCAAGGTTTAAAACAAAACAAATAAGGATATTTACATCAACATTTAGAAGAAATCATGCATAAACCCTACCTCTGCTGTAATATTTAACGAGATGTTAACTATCTTCCAAATGCACGCTAGCAATTTTTTTTAACGGATTAGCAATTTTATAGAACAGAGAGTCAGACCAAATCTTTTAGTAGAATTTCAGTGCACAGAAAAATTCCATGTTATCACAGCTTTGTTGTTCTACAGACTCATACACAAAATTAACCAAATCTTAACCTCAGAAACAATCCCAACTGCAATCCTAATCAGAAATTCTAAAGGGTATTATTCCCGTCTCTAAACAAGTGACATTAGGAGTAATCCTTGCATAGAGATGCAGGTGTCCCTACCACCCCCATCCATGGAAACCTTTAAGAGAACCCTCTCTCCACCCAGAGTCTGATAACCAATGACCCACTCCACACAATTATCAACCTTTCATACCTACCAAGACCTTTTATGAAGCTGATCACAGAGGATCGTCTCCAACAAGCTGTTGTAATCTCCATGAGCCTGAAAAGGAACCCAAACTCACGGTCGGGAACCGTTTGCACAGACTATGTTCCGAAGCAGAAAAAGAGATGACCGAGTCCATGATCCCGCTGCTCTCTGCCACCATGTGTCTCGGCCACCAGGTGGGTCTCCTTTATTTCTGGCCCAAGGTGTATTTTTAGTCAGGTGCTAAAACCTACAGTAGAAGGCAAACTAAAACAGGCCTTCCGTCCAGGGCAGACTGTTCATACCAATGGGACAATTTTTAGCTGCCCGGTAAGACAGTGACCTACAAGTTGCAGAGTGCCTGTATGTCTATATTTAACCACAAGAACATACTATGCTGCCAGATTAGCCAAGCTGCTCAGAGCACTCCAGGAACATGAGCCTGACCCCCAGGGCTCGCCACAAACAGTCCACGCATTCCGAGTCCACACATGCCCCCGGGGGACAGCCCACCAGGCTGTACTCGTGTTCCTGTGACCGGAGAAATACAAGAGCAAAGATAACACGGGGTGGGTGATTAACCGTTGCTTTGGGAACCAGGACTCTTGGCCACAAGTACAAACAGCTTTAAACAGCTTAAGTTCTTACAGACAAAACGCAATAGCAGAGAATCCCTATCTGAAGCCAAGTCAGTGAGAAACTACACTCTTAAGGAAGATGAAACGCTGAACATCTGCTAACACAACCGGTAAAGAAAAGTGATCAGGGTGGAAATCTACAGTTCTATTATTTTAAAAGGCACATTCTAAACTGACTTGTGAAAAACTCAATTTATGAAAGAACCAATACTGGTGAGGATGGTTAAGTGTTTCACCTTCAGAGAAAAAACAAGATTAGGCCAGTGAGGAGACTGGGAAGGAAAACGCAAAGTTACTTAAAAACAAAACAGAATTGTAACTAACTGAGCTTTCAATGGGCATTATTTCTGACAGAAGAACTGTATGAGGGTCAGTGAAAATGTATTTTCTTCACTAACACAGCTGTGAAGAGCAAGAAACCCAAGTCATTTTCTATTCTTGATTTACTCAGGGTAATTGAAGGTTTGCTAGAGCAACATAGGTTGAAATTACAAAACAGCATGGTATGGTGAACTGACTGATGAACGGAAACATTTCACAGGAAGGAGAAAAATGCCCAAATTCCCAGAATGAACACTCTAAGTGTTTCAGGCAAGCTCAAGGTCAGCAAAGGTGCCGCTGTAGTTCCACAGTATCTTACACATCCAGGGTTTATGATGCCTTTTTTATTATTATTATGGGCTTCCCTGGTGGCTCAGACGGTAAAGTGTCTGCATGCAATGTGGGAGACCCAGGCTCGATCCCTGGGTTGGGAAGATCCCCTGGAGAAGGAAATGGCAATCCACTCCAGTATTCTTGCCTGGAAAATCTCATGGATGGAGGAGCCTGGTAGGCTACAGTCCATGTGGTCACAAAGAGTCGTACACGACTGAGTGACTTCACTTTCACTTGACTATTATTATTTTAGAGTCGATTGTGGTGCCTATGTAGCATCTGATTTGTTTTAATGAAAGGGGTCAAATCAATTACAGTACAATAGTGTGTAGAGGGAGGTATCTGAGTCTTGAGTATTGAATTCTTCAGTTCTCCTTTTTCAGGATCTACACTGGAGTTAAGACTCAACTGAAAATCTGTACTTTTTCAGCTTCAAATCTTTCAGTCTATTATTAGGCCAGCCTTTCAAATGATGTGACTGTCATTCAATGACAAAAAACATCACGTAAAAGAGCCTCAGCAAAATATGAAAAAAAATTTCATTTTGTCTTTTCACTCTATTACAGATATTAATTATCAAACAGCATTTAAGGGAAGTACAAGGGAGAAAGAGGTAGAAAAAAGAAATAATATTAGTGAGACACGGAACTGGAATCAGGTACTCTGCCAGGCATTTCGCATGTATTAAGTCCTCACAGCAACCTTATAAGACAGGCATTACAATTCCATTCTGGAGTCGACAAAGGAGTTAAAAATAAGATTTCTCAAAGTCATTCAAATATAGGGTTGTCGACTCGAGAGTCACTACATTTATTAATTTTTATTCTAGTACTTTCCTTACTATGTTTTGGAACTTCTAAACAATGGCAAACGTAGAGTATTTATTTTTGTAAACATTTTGAAAGCATCTCCAAATGATCTACCTTTTTAATCCAGAAACTTCACATATCCAAAACCCCAGCATTCATGAATCCCAGAGTGGAGTCTCCATGATGCCCTCTATGATCTAGTCATCCTTCTGCAGTAGCCTGGCCCATATCAACTGGGAAGCATCCTAAGGGCATGAGTCACATTGTTCTCATCTTTGGATCCCTAGAATTAATGAATAATGCAAGGTGTCTTCTAGAGTCAAAAACACATGGCACAAAGTCTGTCCATCTTTGTTACTAAGAATTCCTACCTCACCTCACCCATCTCCTCTGCTGCTGCTACTGCTGCTGCTAAATCGCTTCAGTTGTGTCCAACTCTGTTCTCCCATGGGATACACCATTCTAGCAATCCTGATCTTGCCTCAGTTTATGTTAGACTGAAAGCATCAAATCGTGGATAGGTGAAGGCTCCTATGGGCAGGCACACTGACAACTGAGTACGTGAAATATGTCAGCTGATGGCTCATATTGATAGAATAACCAGAAGACAACAAAAAGCAGACATAAAACTTCTGATGGATAGCAGCCTTAGTATATTTTAGTATAAAAAGAGACCATCTTGAACTTCCCTGGTGATCCAGTGGTTAGAAAACTTGTCTGCCAATGCAGGGGACATGGTTTCGATCCCTAGCCCAGAAAGATTCCACATGCCGCAGGGCAACTATGCCCGTGTGCTGTAACTACTGAGCCCATGTGCTGCAGTTACTAAAGCCCATGGGCCTAGACCCATGCTCTCTGCAGCAAGAGAAGCCACCGCAATCAGAGGCCTACACACCACAGCTGGAAAATAGGCCCCACTCACTGTAACTACAGACAAGGCAATGTACCCCACTCCAGTACTCTTGCCTGGAAACTCCCATGGACGGAGGAGGCTGGTGGGCTGCAGTCCATGGGGTCGCTAAGAGTTGGACATGACGGAACGACTTCACTTTCACGCATTGAAGAAGGAAATGGCAGCCCACTCCAGTGTTCTTGCCTGGAGAATCCCAGGGGCAGCAGAACCTGGTGGGCTGCCGTCTATGGGGTTGCACAGAGTCAGACACGACTGAAGTGACTTAGCAGCAGCAGCACCATAACTAGGGAAAAACTGCTGTAGCCAAGAAGACCCAGTGCAGCCAAAAATAAATAAGGTAGCCACATATAATGAATCTTTAATAATTAATACATTTGCTGATGATCTGAATTCATTTTGACATGGTTGAACCATGACAGCCTCTGACAGCACAGATACAATACAGAGAATAGTAAAGTACACTTTGGAGAGAATTCTATTCAGTATTATTAAACTGAAATGTTTTGACACATCAAGGGTTAAACTTCATGACCTGAAAAAATCTACTCAGAGATCATTTGTTCCCTGATGATGCTAAATAAATGTCATGCATTTTAAACTATATTAATGTAATCTAAATTTAATAAATAACATAAAATGGACTGCTGGCATGCTTAATTGATAGTTCCATAATAATCCTCAAATATTAATTGAATGATGACTTTAAAGTTGGTGCTTTTTATTACTTTAACAGTTAATCTAATATTCACAAAAATTTCCTTTCTGTATCTGTGTGGCCTGGTGGCCTGACTACAAATATTTTTAAGTGCAAGTGAAAGCCCAAACTGGCTGTTTCTATTTTCACAAGCTTAGAAGTTGCAAGGACATTCCTGAGTGTATCTGGTTAACCTCATTGCTTTGGGAAAGACTGTTTCTAGGCTACTGACAGACTGATACTATTTCATGCTACTTGATTAACATGAAGGTTAGATTATATAACCACTTTTGTCAAATAGGACCTACAGGACTGTATGAACCTTCCTTAATGTATATTATAATCTACCTTATTATATTATGGGAAGCAAGAAATAGTCTTTAGACACCCACTCAAATTTTTCTAGCATGGAGAACAAGTCAGCATTTAAAATTATGATACTGAACATTAACTATATCAAAACCCTGAAATGATAAGAAACTCAAGCTGATAATGATTCTTTCTCTTGTTTCCATCATTGGTCTTAAAAACCCAACATTTCTCACTGAGTCTTTAGAACCAGTGTGTGATATATTCAATGAACTATTTCAGTAATAAGATGTTACATTTTATTTGCATAATCACATGCACACTAGCCTTTCTAGAAATTCAACAAATACAAGGGGCCTCCCCAGTGGCTCAGCAGTAGAGAATCTGCCTGTGATGCCAGAGACATGCAGGAGATGCAGGTTTGATCCCTGGGTCAGAAAGATCCCCTGGAGGAGGGTATGGCAACCCACTCCAGTATTCTTGCCTGGAAATCCCCATGGACAGAGGAGTCTGGCAGGCTGCAATCCATGGGGGTCATGAAGAATTGGACATGACTGGGCAACTAAATAACAACAGTAAATACAAGTGCTAAAACAGTATCATAGAAACATGGCAGTTAACGGTAAGATGCCAGTGCCAAAAGGATTATGTATATCTTTTCACTATTTTTCCATGACATAACATAGTACAGAATATAATCATTCACTTGGATTAACAAATCTTTCAGAGACAAAGAACCTTTGAGGCTGTCTTAGAATAGAAACCAAATTAAGTACAACATAAGCAAACATCCCATGCAGCCTCACCCCTTCCCTGTGGAAACCATAGTAAGGGCCAAGAACCTATCAAAGACAGTGTGTCATTCATTAAGCTTGGAGGCAATGGCTATCATACTGGTTTCCAGTTGTAGGTGGCAACTGCCAAGCAGGTCATTACCTATAGACAGATGCAACAAACAAATGCAATCCAAAAACGTTTACCAGGAAGGCCTCTAGGAAAATATTGGTTTGTTCTGGTGCAGGGCACTCCTGGAACCCAGCCACGGTTAAGGCAGTGTTCTACCAACAGGTGTGCAATACTTCTGACATACAGATTGTCTGAACCTACACAGAGCCTCTCTTTAAACCTCCACATGTCACCCGTTCTCTTGTAAATTACCAGGTGCACTTAGGCCCCACCTTGGAGAGGAAAATCAGAAGGGGTGCTGTGCTAATGAGAAATGAAAGAACTTACTTGTGTTAGACATACTCTAAGTGCTTCTTCTCCAAAAACATTTCTCTGAAGATAAATCAGCCTAGAAAAACACTCCCCAGTTCCACAGCAGAAAGTGCAATGCCTAATCGGATTTCTCCCTGACCTATAGTCTTTTAATTTTGTTATATTGGAGGAACACTGTATTGATCCTATTTCTTGAGTTTAATGCATTTATTCTGGGAGGAAGAGGACTGACAAGGACTCTTTACAGCTCTTTCTATAGAGCTTGGGAGCTCCATAAAAAGCACAAATTCCACGACAAATTTCACCAATTTCTTTTAATTTTGTTATATTGGAGGAACACTGTATTGATCCTATTTCTTGAGTTTAATGCATTTATTCTGGGAGGAAGAGGACTGACAAAGGACTCTTTACAGCTCTTTCTATAGAGCTTGGGAGCTCCATAAAAAGCACAAATTCCATGACAAATTTCACCAATTTCTGGTGAAATTGGTGGAAAGCTGTGATCTATCTTTTTTAAAGGCTCCACAAGTAATTCGGATGTGCAGCCAGGTTTGGAAGCTACTGGTGGCCTCTGGAAATATTTAATTTAAAAAAAATGATAATTCAGTATGCTGTAAAACTGTCTCCCCAGACAGGGGAATGGGACGGTTTCAAACAGTTACCATCTTGAACAGAGCTGTCAAGCTAGTAACCTCATCCTTACAACTCATAACATAATAAAGAACCAGAAAGTAACCTCCCCCCAAACTTGGGGCTCATTTATGTTGCCCTTAATATGTTGTTCATCTCTAGACAGCCTCATAGTTCCTTTGCCCAAATAGATGTCACAGAACTCAAGGGCTCTATACAGTCTATTCAAGTTCTCACTGCAAGTCTAACTTTTACTTGCATACAACTCAGACAGGTTTATTTGTTCCATTTTTAAACCCTCAGCGAGCTGGATGCAGAGAAGGCAAGATGTAACAAATGATCACTTCATAGATGCAAAAATTCTGAAATGCACTCACACAATTAATGATTCTCTGCCTTTAGAGTTAAGCCTCCAGGAAACAAGAGTTCATAAGGACATTTCTGACTGGTGGCCCAGAACAAAAAAGAGGGGATCTTCAAGATGTATTGCACTAGGGACTTTTCTGGTGGTCCAGTGTTAAGACTCCACATTTCCACTGCAGAGGATGAGCGTTTAACCCCTGGTTGGGGAACTAAGATTCTTTAAGCCATGAAATATGGCCAAAAAAAAAAAAAAGATGTATTGCATCGATAGTGGAAGGTGAAAACTCAAAGGATTTTCATATTTTTACCCAGAACATCTAAATACTTAATACAATGAACTTGATAATGGGAGCTCAGAGAGGTACAGTTAAAATGAGAGAAAACAACTACTGCATCTGAAAAAAAATCATTTAAACCAATATTTCAAACCTGAAGTTCTGACTGGTCCTGAAAACATTAACCTTCTTGATCAAGTATGCAAATGCTGGTGAAAAAGCTAATGCCAGGAGCTTAAGGAATGAGCTCTATTCCTCCCTTTTGACTATTCATTAAGAAAGCATACAGAAAACAACAGTATCTAGAAACCAATTACACTGATCGTTAAAGAACCATTCAGCTAAGTATCCCATACCCATTTCCACCCAACACTTATGAATCATCTGTACTGGTTTTATGTAGGAGCAAAAAACAGGCATTCCCAAAAGAGAACTTATACATTAGAAATGCACATACTAAAGGCACCACTATGTGAGGGATTAAAATGGTTGGTTTTCTATTAAGTTAAATTTTGCCTTTACAGGTCAATGAAGAAGCAGGAAGAAGGGACTTTGTTACATAGCTTTTTACTACTAAGGAGGCCTCTATCCCCAAGACTTTTCATCTCCACAACCTTGCTCTGCCCAAGGATCCTTTGAGACAACTCAGCCTACAGCATGGTTTCTACATTCCACTTTGGATCTGGAGTTGATGATATGTTTGAGAATCAAAAAATATGGTCTAAGAAAGGGTCCTCCTTCAGGTAAGACCTTAAGTGTCCAAAGCAGGCAAAATAAGGACTCCATGGCAGCCAGGACCCATAAGTCCAGGTTTAAGAGGTATTTGCCCCATGACTAGCTATGAGACCTTGGGCAAGTCAAGCAGTTTGAAATCCAGACTTTTCACTCAAAAGATAATGGATTCAGACACTTGCTATGAAAAAATAGTCATCCTCTTGCAGCATTTTAAAAGCAACTAAACATTACTTTGGCTAACCTAGAGAGCTCATTCAAAGATGTCATCAATCTAGCAGGCAGAACAAGCTAAGTGTCAGACGTCACCACTAAGCATAATCAGAATAAGGCAACTCCCAAGATGAAATCCAGGTTTAGAATATCTTCATTTTTTTATTATGAAATGATTCTGCTGCCTAAAAGTCTGGGGACCTACTAAAAAATAATTCAAGATAATTTTAGTTGTGCTATTCAATACCAGCCACATAAAACTATGAAGCGCTTGAAATGTGGTTAGAGCAACTGAGTTACTGCATTTTCATTTTAATCCATTTAAATCAAAATTGAAACTTGATACTTGATAAAAATATGGTCTAAGAAAGGGTCCTCCTTCAGGTAAGACCTTAAGTGTCCAAAGCAGGCAAAATAAGGACTCCATGGCAGCCAGGACCCATAAGTCCAGGTTTAAGAGGTATTTGCCCCATGACTAGCTATGAGACCTTGGGCAAGTCAAGCAGTTTGAAATCCAGACTTTTCACTCAAAAGATAATGGATTCAGACACTTGCTATGAAAAAATAGTCATCCTCTTGCAGCATTTTAAAAGCAACTAAACATTACTTTGGCTAACCTAGAGAGCTGCATTCAAAGATGTCATCAATCTAGCAGGCAGAACAAGCTAAGTGTCAGACGTCACCACTAAGCATAATCAGAATAAGGCAACTCCCAAGATGAAATCCAGGTTTAGAATATCTTCATTTTTTTATTATGAAATGATTCTGCTGCCTAAAAGTCTGGGGACCTACTAAAAAATAATTCAAGATAATTTTAGTTGTGCTATTCAATACCAGCCACATAAAACTATGAAGCGCTTGAAATGTGGTTAGAGCAACTGAGTTACTGCATTTTCATTTTAATCCATTTAAATCAAAATTGAAACTTGATACTTGATTCAGTTATAGGAAAAAATTTTTTAGGTATATCTATAATAATTTACATATGTACAACTAGTTTTTTAAACTGTAAATTTTATGACATCTAAATAGAGATCAAGGATTTCTGGCCAGTTTGGTATTCAAATTTAGATGCATTGGTGGTTTGAGATGAATCAACAATGGACTTTGGAGAATTATCCCCTCTAAAAAGAATATGAAATATTTCATTAATAATGTTTATGGTAATGGAGAAACAGACATAGAGAACAGACCTATGGGCATGGGGGGAGGGGAGAAGTGAGAAGGAGAGATGTATAGAGAGAGTAACATGGAAATTTACAATACCATATGTAAAATAGATAGCCAGTGGGGATTCACTGTGTGACTCAGGGAATGCAAACAGGGGCTCTGTGACAGGCTGAGGGGTGGGATGGGAAGGGAGATGGGAGGAAGGATCTGGAGGGAAGGGACATGGGTGTACCTATGGCTGATTCTTATTGATGTATGACAGAAAACCACAAAATTCTATAAAGCAATTATCTTTCAATTAAAAAAATTAAAAAGAAAAAATAATGTTTATGCTGGTTACATGTCAAAATGATATTTTAGACATACTGGCCTAGGTAAAATACTAAAATAAATTTCAGATGTTTTCAAGCTTTGTTTAATGTGACTACTAGAAAGCTTAAAATCGCAAAAAAGTCGTGCATTATATTTCTGTTGTACATGCTGTTCTGCAGACCAATTACTGCTTTATAAAACTTAGACATATGGGAAACCATTTTTGTGAATAAACATGAAAAGCCATTAAGAAAAGCCACCGTGTTGTATAACTATGAATCAGTAAACATCTCTAGCCATAAATATTCACAAATAAGCAATAAAATATTGATGTATTAATTCAATATGCAAATATCTATTAATCACTCCTAAAACTATCAGGCTGGGTAAGACCGGGAACTTGGTTTTAGGGGAACTCTGTTTCAAGACCGAGGAGTTAGCTGTATGCCTGCTTGAAGCTGAAAAATTAAAGTAACTTGTCCAAATCGCACACCCAGGGGACTTCAAGACAGTTCTCCTGACTCAGAAGTGTGTACTTTTCCTGCTATACCAGACTGCTTAGAAACTGAGATGCAAAAACACCATAAAAGAGATCTCAGATATTAAATGCTTCCACATGGCACCCAAATCCACATAAAACCAAAAACATAAAACTGACTAGGAAACAGATTTTTAAACGTCTTAATACTCCCTTAGCCCCGTCTAACTATATCCCACACGTTACAGCTGAGTACACACGGATTTGGGATAACCACTGTATTACCATCAGCATTCTTACTAAAAATCATGGATTCCCACTTTGCCTGCCTCTTGAGGGTCACTTCTCTGCAATTCAGGGCAATCCAAAGCACCTACTGCAGTGCTCTGCACACAGTGGGTTCTCAGTGTGTATCTGTTTGTTTACAGCTTTAATTTGGAAGCCACAGGACTGAAAGAAGAAAAGCTGGTAAAACAGTCTGACAAAATGTGAATTCCTCACATAGAGACCACAATCTTGATTCATACTGTTCTCACAGCAGGATCATTTCATCGGCTAATCCCCACCTGAAACCTCAGAGTCCTTGGAGCACTAAGGAACATGGGCTCCTATTCAAGCAGAAAGCTCAACTGGCAACGGTGTGTCTGAAGCTTTGGTGGGCTTCTCTTTCATTCCAGGAGGTAGGTCTTGAATTCCCTTCAGCTGCTCTGGCCAGCCACCCTACCACTCCCTTCCTCTGCTTCTTCACTCCAGCCACACACTTTTTGCTTGACATGCCTTTTCCTCCCAGTCCTGCCAACACATCTTCTCTTTCAAAGACCTTTCACAAATCCAACTGGTACCACAAAACCTCCCTTAACCAAATGAAAGGGCAACGGTTCTTTTCCTCACCCAATTACATCCTGAGATGCAATAACTTTGAGCCCTCAGAATGGAAAGGGATGGAAATATTTAAATATGTATCTATACGAATGGAGTTTTGGTACTGTACAAATTTAAATATGTATTGTATGAAAGGAGTTTTGTTACGGTATAACTTCTTGGTTTACGGTTTAAAGTATTATTTCTGTCTCAACTATACTGCTGTTAGTTTATTTATTTAAATAATTCTCATTGTTAAGTAGCTTTTTTTTTTTTTTAACTTTTTAGTCCTTTTTTCTTTTTTCTGGCCTCACAGCACAGCATATGGGATCTTAATTCCCCAACCAGGGGCCAAACCTGTTTGCCCTGCAGTGGGGGCACATGGTCAACCACTGGACTACCAGTCCCTTACTATCAAGTAGCTTTTTAAGAACTTGTTCACATGCTGATGTGTCTTCCTGAAATACTACATGTGGCAGATATGTAATTATAACTTTAAGTTCCTTTATTGTGCAATATTCATTGAGAGAACTAAGTGCTCAAGACAGGGTAAGTGGAAGGTTTACACTGCTGGTTTATGACAAATTAGGTGCATGCCTGCCTTACTTTCCTATGTGATGACAAACCATCTGCCATGACTTATTAATTGTTACAGAGCACTCGGCGGCATTCTGAAGCAGTGACAGCCGTGCCCTGGAAGCCCATAAAAGTGAATACAACTTCCAGCAGTTTCCTCACGTAAGGGCAGGGAGGAGGCACTGGGAGAATCTGATTCAGCTAGCCAAATGGCATAGAGTTTGAACTGGCACAAAAACACAGAAAAATATGTCATCATTGAGTTGCCTAAGACTAGGAGAGATTTTTCTCCTAGAGAGATTTACGCAAGTCCACATGGCCTAGAGAGAGCACACCAGCTCTCTCTAGAAGGTAGACAGGAACACGAGAGCCAGCCCTAGGAGGCCCACACCAGGTACGGCTATGATGCACCCAAAGGCAACTAACAGACCACATCATCCTGAACCCTGTCTCTTAAATAGTGTTTGTGACCTTTCATGTTGCATTGCTTTCCTGTGAAAGTCACACTACACAGTCCTAGGCAATTTCCATATATAAAAATTGGTTAGACAAATTAGGGGATGTCCCTGAAGGTCCAATAAGCTAAGACTCCTGCTTTCATTGCAAGGGTTGTGGGTTTGATCCCTGGTTAGGAACTAAGATCCCATATGCTATGTGATGTGGCCAAAGCAAAACAAACTGGTTAGACAGTTTAGATGAACTGATAACCTGAAACCAACCCAAAGTATTCCAGAGGGCTGTGCGGCATTCACGAGAGCCTTATTCGTACATTTAAATGATTCAAGGTGCCTTGCTCATCTAAATTTTATTTTATTGAAACACAAAATCTCTGTCCATCTATATAATCTGGGAATAACCATGAACCAAACTCAACAATATATATCAACACAAAAATGCCTCTGCTATTCTGGTGCAATAAATTAAATGAGATATCAGCAGGTAACTCCATCATCACCTTTTAGCTTCAACACAAATATCCTAAGAGCACAACTTCCATTCAACGTATAACTTCAAAATGCTGTTCTTCAGGTAATTGCTTCTGTCTTTTGCCCTCTCTTTTTTAAGCCACTTGCATGAGCTACATCATCACGCATATCAATATCACGTGTTAAAATCAAGCACAGCCTCAGTTTAGGGAGGACTCTGAGCCCTGGCAATGCTAACCCAACAAGTTGCTTGAAACTGTCCCCTCCTGCCACCTCTCCTTATCCCTTACTTTGAGCTGTGTCATCTCTTCCCTGGGTTATCCTCATAAAGATTCTTCTACCTCCACTTTCAACCCAAACACCCAGCATTCCCTGGAACCTGTCCATGTTGCTCCTGCTTTAAAAAGCTGTGAGGCACCACGCTTGAAAATGTGTGGGCTACTTTCAAATATCTTTTCCTATTGATTTCTAACATAAATCTCCAGTGATAAGAGAACAGGCTGTGTACTATGTCAATACCTTTAGACCATGAAATGTTTGCACCTTGCTTCATGTCTCTGGGTATGTTTCACTGTCTCCTGGTTCACAGCCTATGGGAACTTGAATAGAACTTGTATCTTGTTGTTGTGTGATAATTGTATAAATCTTAATTATGTTGAATAAGTTTATAGTGCTTTTCAGGTCTACTTATCCTTCTACTTTTCTATTCATTAAGTTTTGAGAGTTTGATATTTAAACTCCAAATAAAAGTCTTAATTTATCTACTTAAAAAATAATTTTAATATGTAGAACCATATGTAACTTTGCTCTGTATTTTCCAAGTCTCCTGTAAATGTGTTATCATACTTTCAAAATTTTAAAAAGAAAAAAGAAGAAGAAAAAAAACAAAAGCAGTGGGGCTTGCCTGATGCTTTCAGGATAAAGCCCAGACCCTTCAACAGCTCCTTCAGTGCTCCTTATGCTCTGACACAACTGTCTGCAGGTACCTTCTGTCACTCTTCTGGGACCCTGAGATCCAGCCGCTCCCTGAATCCATGAATTTCATACCCCCCAGCATTTGATCACGCTCTTCCCTTTGCCCTCCCCTCTCCTTTCTGTAGCATTCTTCAAGTTCAAATGTCACAGCCTCTTGGAACAATTCCTGCCTCTTCCATCCCACATTAAAAAAAAAAATTAATCACTTTATTCTCTGGATGATTATTTATGTCAGTATCCCTGAGTCCAAGCACAAGGCCTGGCATAGAAAAGAACATTTATCTGATCAGCATTTTTGTTCTCCACAACTTCCTTCTATCTCTCCTTTCATCAAAGCCAGCTGCCTTTGACTGCATAGTCCATAGCAGGCAGGAGGTGGCCCTGCTGCGTAGGCTCTATCCAGCCTGGTGCCCTACTCAAGCAGGCATAGGATAATTTGTAAGAGAAGAGGAAGGCTGTTGATTCACTGACAGGAACTTCCTGAAGCTCATTCAGGCATGTCCAATTTGATGCTCTGAGTAAATCCATCTTAACTGTCAGGACAAAATCTTTGTGTTCAGAACCTTTTTCTACTAAAACAATCAATTTCTCCAAATATGAAACAACAGCATCCCTCCCATGGAAAAAGACCTTGATCATGAATTATTTCTGTAATCTCACTAAAAATAGTTTCCTTCTAATTTGGCAAAAGTGGCTGGAAGGTTTAAAAATAAAGTTAAATCCATTTAACTTAAACGTAGGAATAAGTTAATATATTTTATAGAGATCTTTGACAGTATCAACTAATTAAAAAAAAACAACCAATCACAGAAATATTCCCTGAAGTTGGCTGATTATTACATAAATACATGATTTCACTCTAACTTCATCTTGAGTTTCATGGATACATGGGCCCTGAGTTCTGTGAACACAAAGTCCATCCATGTTGCTGCAAAATGGCAAAATTTAGTTCTTTTTTATGGCTAAGTAGTATTCCATTGAATATGTCTATACTACATCTTCTTTGTCCATCTGTTGATGGACACCTAGGCTGCTTATGTATCTTGGCAATTATAAAGAAGGCTACTGTGAACACTGGAGTGATGAATCTTTTTGAATTAGCATTTTTTTTGGGGGGGGGATATATATCCAGGAGTAGAACTGCTGAATTTAACTTATTAAATCCACTCAAAGAAAACAGGTGAAGGTCACAGAGGGAAAGAGACTTTATAGCCAAGGCTAGATGTTGAGTCCAGCTTAGACCAAACTCCCTCCATCCCCCAATACAGAACATTGTTACTGCTTGCTGGGAGCTCATCCATGATGGGATCAATGTACGTTATATTTGGCCATAGGCCTCCTATACCCTTTCAGGTAATTTTACTCACTGTTAATATGTAACAGTTTCTTATCAAGTGCCAAAGTGCCCTGCAAGGTCTGGAAAATATAAGGATGAACAGATGGTGGATTCTTAGCCCAGGAGGGACCTAGACCACAGAGCACACTTACACAACACTGTAGCCACTGCTACTGTGGAAGTATGTAGAAAGAGCAGGGAAATGGAATAGACAGAGAAGACTTCATCCCGAAGGTGGCATCTGGACTTATACTTGGAAAAGGACTTTGGCTCAGGTCCAAGAAACACATGCTTAAGGTTTTTGAACTGTGGTGCTGGAGGAGGCTCTTGGACATCAAGGAAATCAAATCAGTCAATCCTAAAGAAAATCAATCCTGAATATTCATTGGAAGGACTGATGCTGAAGCTCCAATACTTTGGCCACCTGATGCAAAGAGCCAACTCACTAGAAAAGACCCTGATGCTGAGAAAGACTGAAAGCAGGAGGAGAAGGGAACAAAAGAGGATGAGACAGTTGGATGGCATCACCAACTCAATGGACATGCTGCTGCTGCTAAGTCACTTCAGTCGTGTCCAACTCTGTGTGACCCCATAAACAGAAGCCTACCAGGCTCCCCTGGCCCTGGGATTCTCCAGGCAAGAACACTGGAGTGGGTTGTCATTTCCTTCTCCAATGCATGAAAGTGAAAAGTGAAAGTGAAGTTGCTCAATTGTGTCCGACTCTTAGCAACCCCATGGACTAGGCTCCTCCATCCATGGGATTGTCCAGGCAAGAGTACTAGAGTGGGGTGCCATGCCTTCTCCCAATGGACATGAGTTTGAGCAAATTCCAAGAGATGGTGAAGGACAGGGAAGACTGGTGTGCTGCAATCCAGGAAGTCACAAAGAGTCAGACATGACTTAGCAACTGAACAACAACAAGGTTGAACTCACGTGACGCTTGCAAGACAGGCTTCAACTGTAGCACATACTAATACCCTGCTGCACTAGCAATCACTCCACACAACTCTGAATCCCGAGATTTTCTGATGTTCCAGAAATACACCTCTTTACCAAAAGGTCTTCTACAGGGAGTGGTAAAGACCAGATCGCCAAGGCAAGATGTTACAAAGAGACTCCAGGACTCTGTGATCCCTGGCCCTGTTGTCTAAGCAATGAACAAACACGTTAAAACCATTAACTCACAGAGGAATTTAGATAAGCATTAATTAAATAATAATAATGGCCACAATTTATCAAGCAATTACAATAGTGAGGCTGTATATTAAGCATTTTATAAACATCACTGTTGTTGTTCAGTCAGTAAGTAATGATCAACTCTTGCTTCCCTGTCCTTCACTATCTCCCAGAGTTTGCTCAAATTCATATCCATTGAGTCAGTAATGCCATACAATCATCTCATCCTCTGTCACCCCCTTCTTCTGCCCTCAATCTTTCCCAGCATCAGGGTCTCTTCCTTCGCATCAGGTGGCCAAAGTATTGGAGTTTCAACTTCAGCATCAATCCTTCCAGTGAATATTCAGGGTTGATTTCTGTTACGATTGACTGGTCTGATCTCCCTGCTGTCCAAGGGACTCTTAAGAGTCTTCTCCAACACCACAATTTGAAAGAATCAATTCTCTGGTGCTCAGCCTTCTGTATGGTCCAATACTCACATCTATACATGACTACTGGAAAAACCATAGCTCTGACTACATGGGCCTTTGCTGGCAAAGTGACGTCTCTGCTTTTTAATATGCTATCTAGGTTTGTCACAGCTTTCCTTCCAAGGAGCAAGCATCTTTTAATTTCATGGTTGCAATCACCATCTGCAGTGATTTTTAGTTCAGTTCAGTCATTCAGCAGTGATTTTAGAGTTCAAGAAAATAAAATCTGTCACTGCTCCCAGTTTTTACTCTTTTATTTGCCATGAAGTGATGGGAATTAAAAGACAATTACTCCTTGGAAAAAAAGTAATGACCAACCTAGATAGCATATTCAAAAGCAGAGACATTACTTTGCCGACTAAGGTCCGTCTAGTCAAGGCTATGGTTTTTCCAGTAGTCATGTATGGATGTGAGAGTTGGACTGTGAAGAAGGCTGAGCACTGAAGAACTGATGCTTTTGAACTGTGGTGTTGGAGAAGACTCTTGAGAGTCCCTTGGACTGCAAGGAGATCCAACCAGTCCATTCTGAAGGAGATCAGCCCTGGGATTTCTTTGGAAGGAATGATGCTAAAGCTGAAACTCCAGTACTTTGGCCACCTCATTCAAAGAGTTGACTCATTGGAAAAGATTCTGATGCTGGGAGGGATTGGGGGCAGGAGGAGAAGAGGATGACAGAGGATGAGATGGCTGGATGGCATCACTGACTCAATGGATGTGAATCTGAGTGAACTCCGGGAGTTGGTGATGGACAGGGAGGCCTGGCGTGCTGCGATTCATGGGGCTGCAAAGAGTCGGACACGACTGAGCAACTTAACTGAACTGATGGGACTCATTCAATTCTTATGGCTTAATGGTAGGCCTATTACATACACATGTATCTATATTATTGATTTATAAAAGAGAGATACAATATATATTATAATCTTTCTACAGAATCAGAGTGGAAGCACCTTGTTCAAAGTCACATAGCAAGTTAGGGGCTGAGGCAAAGCACATGGTCATAACTATCCCAAATCACACAGAAAAAAAGTAAACAAGCTTAAATCAATTCTTTCCATAGTTTTTATTACAATCAAAATTAATAAACTCCAGTGGTCAAAGAGGCAGAAGCATTAAAAAAGGACAAAAATGAAGTAAAACATCGTGGTTCCTCCATGTAAAAAAGAGCCCATGTTGAAGAGCCACAGTTTCGTGTGGGGACTGAACCTGTCCTTACACCAGAACACAATGAAGAACTAGGTTTGCATTATGGCCCTTTTTCCTTTGTGCCACGTGACCAGCACTGCATCATTCCCTTCTGCGCAGGGCTTGGTGAAGGGTGTGATTCACCTCTGTTTTTCAGTAAGAAAAAAAGAAAAGCAAGTAACTCCAATGAGATGACACTCTTGGCTGGTAGTTAACTTTCCACTTACAAGGAAGGAGATGGAGCCTTGCACCCAAGCTCTGAGCACACATGACTTTGCCAGCCCAGCACCATCAAGCCTGGGCTGTTCTTTGGCATGAGTTGAACCCTGTCCATAAGGAACTTTCTAACCTCCTCTCCACTGTGTGGGTCTACAGCAGAAACTTCATGACAACACTGAGCTGAATAGATCAGCTGAGTGGTCATCTTTCAATATAACACATGGTTTAATCAGACACAGACCGAAGTGGGGAGGGATGGCCTCGGAACAGCGTCAACAATTTATCCTTTCCCCAGAGCCTGAAGAGCACTTTCATTCTCCTGGCCCAAGAAGTGACAGTCTCTGAGTCACTCCCTGAAACAAGAGCCTTATCTGGCAGAACAATATGATATTTAATGAGCTCACTGGGCCAGTTTGAAGACTGTTATTTTGTGTCTAAGGGACACTTGAGAACTGTAGAGTGGCCCTTCCATCATTGGAGTCTGGACCCTTCACGAGTAATTAGAGCCTCGGCCTGAGTTCATGTGTTTTATTAGCAAATAATTATACTGAGCTCTTGGGTTTTCCCTTAACTGTACGCCAGCTTTTCCTTAATTTCTGCATCATGCCCACCAAACCCAGGCCCTTCAACTCTCCCTAGCATGAAAATACAGAGTAGTATGTCCTACTCCTTTTACCTTAAATTGTGTTCCCTGCCCTGAACCAACACTGCATGCCTGGGCCATGTCTGTGATGACAGAGTGTGGGTCAGAGATGGAATCCAAGTCTGTATTCTACCAAACTTTTTCTTCATGACTTTTTTATTTGTTACAGGACTGGGTTTTGGAAAGTTTTTTATTAAAATATCTCATTAATATGCTCAAAATATAATGAAATCGCTAATAATATTGCATATGAAATTATACTTATAAAATGTGATGAGAAAGAGAAGAGAAAATACAAAATATTAACAAGGGAAAAGAACACAAATCAAGAAGAACATGAAAGGAAAAGAACAGAAAGAAGTAAATAATTTACAGAATTCTTAAGCCTACCAGAATAGATTGGATAAACATGGTCAAGACGATGAATTCAGATGATGATGCAAGTTCACAATGATACTGTAATTATTCAGTGTGCTTGCGACCACCAACATGAGGCCGCCCTTGCCTGTGGAAACATCACTCTCAGTGCTGAAGCACAGTTCCAAGGGCCAAGGTGAAGACCAACACTCAAGGCTGTGGAAAAGACCAGACTGTCCTGGGAAGGCAGAGAGGCGGGGGCAGCAGCAAGGCTGGCAAGGAGGAGTTAAGATGCTCCAGGTGAGAGGTGATGAAGACCTGGAGCAAGGCTTCGGTAGAAGTGATGGTGACGGAAACCCAGATGCAGAAAGAAGCACAAGACGTTTCGGCCAGGTTTTGAATGAAGACCAAAGGGTTGAAAAGAGCTGAGTTTCTTGCCTGAGATGACCCCTAGAGAAATTCGGCATCTATAATGAGAATACTGAGCACAGTAAAGGACCTGGAGGAGAGAGATGAAGCTACAGCTTCACCAGGCTGTTGAGAAAAAGATTCAGCATTGGAGAGGACTACCAGCAAAGCAGGGAAAGAACAGAAAAGCTGGCCTTCAGGGTTGGTGAACCACATTTACGTACAAACAATAGTTACTCTTACTCAGAGACACAATTCATCTTTCATGGGGTTGGTCCCTCGTCATATTCAACTGTGATTATTGATTTATATAGGTCTCTTTCACTAGACAATCCTCTCTTTAAGAGCAGGAACTTGACTCATGTTCAGCTTAAAGTCATCTCTGGTCATTAGGATTGTTTTCTGTTTTTCCTTCTGCAGTCTACATCGAACTGTGTGTCCCAAGGCTGGACGCAGCATGTCAATCAGAGTGGCCAAGAATGAATTGATCCTATTTTCAGGAACAAATGGGCATTCCAGGAGTTCCCCCAGCACCGAATCGCAGTTGCAAGCTTGCACTGAAGGCTGAAAAGGCGACACCTGCATCTTTCAAACGTTCTGGTGGCACAGCAGCACAGGAGAGGGGGGCTGGGCAGGCTCCTGCTGGTCCACCGACAGAACAGAGGCTCTGCAGGCAGAGCTAGATCTGAATCCAGCTGCCAGTGCTTACTCACGCCCTTCCCTTGGGGAAGTCATTTATTTTAGGGTTTTTACCTGTGAGGAGACATTTGCCTCACCAGGATTTAATGAAGTTTAAATGAGATGGCGCATAGCATGCTAGCTGAAACCAAGCCAATTCTTCTTATTGGACTATTTTTAAGATTAACTTGGGGCAGGGGAGGCCATAGACAGGTAAAGTCAGGCTTAAAGCCCTTTCAAATAACTGAATCTGAACAATGAGACTGAAAGCTAAACCTCACTGGAAAATACTGACATTTCTATGTAAGCAGAAACATCTGAAAATAGGAAAACATTTGGTCATTTTTGGGTAACAATAAAATTAAGGATATTTCAGCTGCTACTGCCAAATGGCACTCAAATGAATTAATACTGTATTTTTTCATTTCAATCTAACAACAGATTTGAATATACCCATTACGTTCCTTTGCGTTTTTGTCTTTCAACTGAGAACTAGGTACAATCTCAAGTTTCTGATGTAGTAACATTCTTCCTTACAACTTGCTTTTTTAAAAAAAAACAAAAAACCAGATTCAATTTCTTATTGAAGGGGCATAAGAAAGGAAGTATCAGAAAATGCTCCTTTTTCTGAAACTGGAGGCAGAGAGAAAATTTTTATTTTGAGTACTCTCAAAACTCTTTGCCATTGCTTCTTGACACACATCACTGTAGTAAATTGCTAGGAAGTACATGTCAACATCCTTCTGCTCCTACCTGAGGTTCATCAATTTTATCTACTGTTAATCAGTATCTTTAAGGCTTCCCTGGTGTCTCAGACAGTAAAGAATCCACCTGCAATGTGGGATTTCTGGGTTTGATCCCTGGGTTAGGAAGATCCCTGGAGGAGGGGATGGCAACCCACACCAGCATTCTTGTCTGGAGAATCCCATGAAGATAGGAGCCTGGTGGGCTACAGTCCATGAGGTCACAAACAGTCGAACATGACTGAGCGACTCAGCACAACATTTCATAATTTAGTGTTTATCCTAAAGTCTAGGTTTGATTCCCAGCTCTGCCACTTACAAATGGTATATGTCAAGCTGGGTCATGGTGAAGATTAGAGAAAATGATACAAGTAAAGCATTTAATATAGCACTGATACTTCCACAGGGCTTATAACATCAGCTATCATTATTACGTTTAATGCAATGTTATATAACAGGTGGTCATTAATAGTCATCTGTAATTGTACATTTTATATTTTATGGGGGTTACCACTGGTGGCTCTTGCCTGGGAAATCCCATGGACAGAGGAGCCTAGTGGGCAGGAGTCCACAGGGGTCGCGTGTCCAAAGATTTGAACACAACTGAGTGAGTGAACACACACTGGTTGATCCCCATTCCCCTTGGTAAAAGACTACTTTGTTCAGGTAGCAGGCAGAAGTCTTGTCTAACAGAAGGTGGACCAAACCCAGTACAGGGCATGAATCAAGTTTGTTGAAGCCAACACAGTAATTCCATTCAACTTTGCTAGTGACTGGCATGTGACCCAATTCCAACCAGAGGAATACAAGAAGTTTGCTGGGGTTTGTTTTGTTTTAGCAAAATCTTCTCCTTCCTGCCAGAAGACCAACCAAAACTGAGCCTCCTCCCTTCCTCTTAAGTAGAGTGAAGATATTTAGAACCAGGGTAGCCATCTTGCTATCATGCAGTACCAGTCTAAAGATGGATGGTCTGGGTCCTCCAGGTTCTAAAGCTCCTTGGAATCGCCCAGTTCCACCCAGGCTGTGGGTCAGGCATGCTAATTAAGTCTTCATTCTTTCAGCCATGAGAAAGTTTATCTATTTTTTATAGCAAAGGCATCCTAAAATGATACACATTTCACATCACTAGATGGCAAAGTTAGTTCTATGTATTAATATACCATTATACCTGTGAACGGCAGGTTTTTTGAGTGGTGACCAGAGGGATTTAAGATTTAGAAATGAAACTCACTGATGTTCAGAATACTACTCAATTTCCAATTTTTATTTTTTTCTTTCCTTTTTTAAAAAATAAGGCAGCTGACTGATCACAATAACAATTTGAATTTCAACTCCTTTGTCCCTCTAAGAAAATGGTAATAAGCACTGAAATGGCAAACAGAACAGTTCACAAGAAAAGCAGCCAAGGTAAACCGATTTGGGGATATTTAAACTGTGATAGAATCTTCATTCTCATTCATAATTGTGACCTTTCTTAAAGTTCAAGCATTTAAATTGTTGGTTAAAAATTAGTTGTTTTTTTGTAGTTGAAAATGGGCCAAGTTTTCAAATAGCTTCAAAATAGATATCTCAATTGGCATAAACTAGGATTACCTTTCCCATAATGATAAGAACTGGGGATTTGTTTAGTAAATGGAATGCAAAATCAGAAGGCAAGACTAAAATGTCTCATTTTCCTGTTTGCTAGCAATTGTATTCAATCAAGTAAAACAGAAAAAGGACAGGTTGTCATGGAAGGAAAGATGAGGTCAGGCCACAGGGTCACCATTAAATCAAGAAGGAGGAGGACCAAAGACTCAGCGTGGCCCAACAGGGGGTGAGCTTCTCTATAGACTCACCAAGGAAGCCATGATTCTCATGGGAAAAAGTAGATCAATAAATACAGAGGTAGGGGACCGTTGCTGCTATTGTTGTTCAGTTGCTAAGTTGTGTCTGACTCTTTGCAACCCCATGGACTGCAGTATGCCAGGCTTCCCTGTCCTTCACCATTTCCCAGAGTTTGCTCGAACTCCTGTTCATGGAATTGGTGATGTGAGATACAAACTATTATGTACAAGATAAGCTACAAGGATATACTGTATAACACAGAGAATATAGCTACTATTTTATAATAACTACAAATGAAGTATAACCTTTAAAAATTATGAGTACACCCACAACACACTATTGTACATTAATATACTTCAAGTAAAAAAAGAAAAACAGACGATTAATTCTAGGGTGCTGACATAGTACATGTAATACTAAGGTTAAGTCCATGTTGTCTTTCAACTTCAAGGCCTCATTACAGGGGAAGATTTGTTAGAAACGTGGTTTTCAAAAACTTAAAAGATGAAAAGCAGGTTTTTTTATTTTTTAAAGGAAAACTGCAATTTATCTTCTCATTGGTGCTCTAACCTGTAAATTTTAAACTAACTGCTTATAATCTGCCAAAGTCATAGGCAAGCTACTCAGCTAGAGCAACTTTTCCAGTCTTAAGATTCTTTAAAGCTGTCACAGGCTTTCTATCTAGCTGCAAGCATTAAGCAAAGGTCAACAGTATAATAAACCAAACAATGTTTCAGACAGATTTTCTAATAGAACCCTGCATCCTTATAAACTTCATTTCAGTATGGCCTAACCGAAATACCGTATCTACTAAAACCTAAGAGAGTATCCTTGGGCTGTAGCCTCCAGAACGCCAGCCATCTCCATAAACACTGTATCTTGCTGTGCAGAAAGAAATGCCTGTCTCCAGATGAAGAATGCCAGCCCCTCAGATTGGAGACAACCCCGTTCAAACTCCCTGAGTTAGACACACAGTCACTTTGCTGTAAAAATAACAACAGAAAGAACCCAATCGGCTGTATAACTCGACAACTTTATCTTATTCAGGATACCGAAGAGCTGGTTAGCTAAAGAAACTGACCAAGCTTGGGAAGACAGAGATGGGTCTCCACTTATCAGTCAAGTTCAAAAACCTACAGCTCACCCTCCTTCAGTGTGGCTTTAACGGAGCGGGAGAAATAACTGACAAATATTACGATGTTGACATAAACCTTTTTCAGTGGCAGCATTCAAAACCCTTCACACAAAACAGCTACAGACAGAGTCAGGTTTGTTCCTTTCACATAAGGAAGTGAGGGAAGGAGATGATCAAGGTCACACACAGAAAAATAAGAGAAAAACAGGGAAGGAAAACCTAATCTTGTATTTGCACATTGAAGCATTTTATTGATTTGACAGTTACATAATATATCATTTTCCTGATTTGCCAAATCCTTCCTACATAAATATGACATTCAAATGGAATTTTACTAAAGTATTACTCTAGTTAATCTAATACCCTCTCCTTTTCATGGTTGCCAAAATACATATTTACCTGTTTAAATCCTAACTCAAAGAAGTCAGCCTAGTGTTTCTTAAACTTAGGACAAAAACAATTGAACAGAGATTTAACTGTATATTCTATAATGTTGTGCTTGTGGCATTAGCTGAGAAATCCTGGAAATTTCAAAGCTGTCTTCACTACTAAACTCCTGTGCACCTTGCAACTGAGAACAGCAGAGGCAGTTAAGTTGTATATCAAATTAGAGTTGATAAGAGCACTTAATGTAGATTTGAATGGCTTCTTGAAAAAGATTTCAGCTCTCTTAAATTGACATGACAACAAGTTCTTACAGCAGCATAAAAAGTATTAGCTGAAATGTTACGGCTTTGGCTTAAATTTCCATCTGTAGCTCATCAAATGACTAAAACAGTAGAAAGGAATTAAAACCAAATCAGACTCATTACAGAGTCTGATATGCTGGCAGAATATAAACTTTCACTACTTAGCATCTGGAGTTTTGGATGACTAACACTGAAATGCTTGTGCTTGTGTGTTCTGTAAGAAAGAAAGAAGTGTTTGTAACAATATAGGTGAGATATATGATCATTAAACAACTTACAGAAATATACGTCACACACGCACACACACATCCCTTCTCTCTTAAGCCCCCAGATATTCTGAAGAGCGATCCACCTCAAATGAAATATAATGGCTTTAAGGTAGTCCCGTGCCAAAATTCTGATAAACATCGTAACTCCTCTTCACATTTTTCTAAGGTAAAGAATGTCTGAAACCCTTGCTCTCCCAAATACTGACATCTGGTTAAGTGTTCCAGAGTAAATAATTTACATTTCCTCCTCTCCTTCAGCCATCCTGCTAGAATGGAATATTGGAAAATGTTCTCACAGGACTTGCCTGTAAACACCAGGCTTCCAATAATTCTCTGACGCAGTGAAATACATCCAGAAAGTTAATGTCAACAGAATCTTTCAAACACCTCCTCCCAAATAAAATTCTCTAGGGCACACAATCTTTCTGAAGTATCACTGGATCCTCTCCTAGTCCTGGGAACTTTTGCATTAATTGTCCTATATTCTGAGTCTAAAAAGGAAAGAAGGGAAACTCTGAGACCTTTGACGGTGGAATCCAGGTCTGAATGAGCGATGACGCTCCCAAAGCAGTGTGTCCAGTGCACAGAAGATGCTCAGGAAGAAAGAAGTAATGGATAGTGTCTGCCTTGCTTCACTGACAGTATCAAGAAGCAAAGCATTTTGGAGTAATAACCAAGAAAAGCTGACGCTAAGATAATAAGTTTTTGAGTGTGAATATAAAGCAGCATTGAAGAGTAAATTAAAACGTTCTAATAGAAAAGGCTATTTCCATTTCTCCTCCAAAACTGGGAGATGCATTTCAGCTCAAAGAGACAGCATTCTTTTATTCATACAGCTAACAGTTCTACGATGGAACAATATTGAAGTGAACATGATGAATGGGACCTATCAAATGAGAGAGATTACTACAAAGAAAAGGAGATAAGGCTGTGTACTATCTTTTCCATAAATGCCACTCTCCAGGAAGTGGCTGCCTGCTAAACCTTCTGCCCTGGGGTCATCTGCAAACAGTGGGTGATACCCCAAAGGCACCATATTGTGGAATATTTGAAATGTTTAAGTGTCTAAAAGAAACTAAGAAATGTTAGGGTACAAATAAATTCAGGAATTTCTCATACAGATGTGTTTTGGATGGACTCATCTCTGTGTACCCTAGGTGACAAATGCCAAGCTATACTGCATTTCAAAAGTCCCATGCAAAGATCAAGCCTATGGACTAAGATCATTATTTGCTCATTTGATCTGAAAACTCACAAAATATACCTACATGCTGCCATATGGGTATCTCATGCCAGAGAAGATAAACTTTGGGAAAATTAAGCCTATTATCCCAAACCAGGAACATTCAATAAGCGAATAACATTCAATATCCCAATCAATGCATCAAATTCATCAAATGAGGTAATGTAGTGTTTGAAGGTGCTGAGCAGACTACAACACACTAAATTCAAGGTTTAGTATGAAAAAAAAAAAACCTGCACAAAAGGTTATATTCAGGGCTGTCAATCTATGGAATAGCTCCAACACAAGTAAAATGTCATTTCTCATCAGCTCAAACTTATTTCTGAAGCCAGCTCATTTGAAGTATCCCACCAGGCTCAAAAATAAAGATGTAACTAATAAGATGATCAGGACTCATGGAATCTATTCAGTTCCTTGAACTGTACCCAAAAGTGAACTAGTGAGTCATGGGTATTAAACTGTTTTGAAACAGATGTCTTTTAAATAAAGGGCATATTTGCATGTTGTATCAGTTGAAACATCTAAATACTGGCAACTTTCTCAAATAGCCTGGGTGGTTCCCAGATTGTAAAAATATCCAGGTCATCTCTCCTTCTTGCCTACTACTGTTTGCCATTCAGACTATTTCAGTTCTTGCTGACAACTTCTCCAAGCAGCATGCAAAAGTAGGCAAAGAAGCTAAAACTGAATCATTTGGGGTGGCCAGTCTTGTGAACAGCGGGCCTGGTTTACGGTGGCAGAGACCAGAGCTATCAGGTAAGCTGAGACACCTGAATTATAGACGCATCTCCATCATCCTTGGAAATAGTCTCCTTGTTCTCTCTGATAAACACAATTAGGAATTTGCTACTGATTCAAAAAAACAAAAACAAAAACATAAAAACCACAACATAGAAGAGAAACCTCAACAAGCAAAGGACAATCCTAAAAGACCATTAATACATTCTCATGTATTTGAGTTATTTAATTATGTATTTAATAACTTTGAGAAATGGGGGAAATCAACATAAAGTATTCTACTAGAAGAAATGTACCCTTTTACATGCATCTTTTGTGAGTGCATGTGTGTGAAATGACCATAGGGTGCAGAGCTGCCTATGTACGTATTTAATAATGAGAGTAAAGAATTGTTAATACTTAAGTCATTCAAACAGCTGTGTACTAAGGAGATGATGTTCTCCATCTTGAAAGAGAAAAAGAGACGAGGGGTAGGTGGGGAGAGGGAGAGAGCTCTTCAAAGGTACACAGGGAAGGAAGAGGCTAAGAACTGGGTAACTCAGTCAGTCAATAAGAATGAAAATACCTATAAAGCACTACATTGCCCATAGTGTTCTTAATCCTTTGGTCATTCTGTGGGTCATTTTTAAAAAATGAGATTATCACTGGATTCGGGGAGGGACTGATGGCACTTTACTACCATCCTAGCTTTGAGCAAATCACTTTTTCAACACTCCTTTTTCTGATTTTCATCTGTAAAATATAGACAATACGTAACCTTGCAGGGTTACAGGAAAGAGTAAAGATAATAAACAGAGTGGTCATATGCCCTCCTTTGCCCAGGGCAGTCCCTGTTCATGCCTAGTATCCCAGCATAATTATTAACTTTCACTCACAAGTGTCTCAATTCAGACAAACAACGATGTGGTTTCCCCTACATATAAATTACCAAGTAAAACGTCTGACACTAGGTGGGCCCTCAGGCACTGTGGCAGCTACTGCTACTCTAGATTCTAGGATTTTTCATGCATTTCAACCTAAAAAATAAACCCTTAAAAGCAAATAAAAACCTCAAATTTGCTTTCATCATAAACCCAGGATACATGAAGTCTTTCTCCTTGGAGAGAGTGGGTATTGATTTGAGGTCCCACTTCTCATCAGGACCATCAACTATTTTAGCTAATGTGAAATGGGAACAGGAACCCAGGGTAACTCTCCTCTAGATGCCTGAACAGTGCTGTATGCTCCCCACTGTTAGAAGAGCAAGGTGGGTGTGCTTGCAACTGAGCTGTACTGCTCTGCTGGACTCTGGCAACCTGGCTAACCTCTTCAGCTTTTGACATCTGGTGCTGTCTATGGGGTCGCACAGAGTCGGACACGACTGATGCAACTTAGCAGCAGCAGCAGCAGGGGCTTTCCTGGTGGTATAGTGGATAAGAATCCACCTGCCATTACAGGAGACACGAGTTTGATCCCTGGTCCAGGAAGACCCTCACATACCGTGGAGCAACTAAGCCCATGTACTTCTGAGCCTGAGCCCAGGAGCCGAAATGACGGAAACCGTGTGCCCGTGCTCCACCAACTCGAGAAGCCACTGCAACGAGAAGGCCTGCACTGCAGCCAGAGAAAAGCCCGCGCAGCAGCGAAGACAGCACAGCTCCCACCTTCCTCCACGCCCCGCCAAAAACCACTCCACCAAACTAAACTAACACCTGGAGATGTCTCAGGCTTTCGCATAGTGTCTTTGTGGTGTCCGGGGACATCTACAGGGATCACTAAACACTGCTCTGCGGTGAATGGGATGTGTTTCCAATCCTCACTTGCACGTGGCTTCTCTTCATCCTCAGAGCTGACCATATACTAACCGAATCTCTACAGCAGAGAGGAACACTGTCCTTATCACCTCGACCTCACTCATACCTGAGAAATGCCACGCCCAGCTCTTCCACTAAAGCAAATGTGTCTACAAGACGAGTCATTTTAAACGTACAGCAGTCCCTTCCAAAACAGGCCCGGGGCTTGTTCAGTTCCCCGCTGCTGCTAAGTCGCTTCAGTCGTGTCCGACTCTGTTTGACCCCATAGACGGCAGCCCACCAGGCTCCCCCGTCCCTGGGATTCTCCAGGCAAAAACACTGGAGAGGGTTGCCGTTTCCTTTTCCAATGCATGAAAGTGAAAAGTGAAAGTGAAGTCGCTCAGTCGTGTCCGACTCTTAATGACTCCATGGACTGCAGCCTACCAGGCTCCTCCATCCATGGGATTTTCCAGGTAAGAGTACTGGAGTGAGTTGCCATTGTCTTCTCTTAAATGTACAGCGGTCCCTTCCAAAACGGGCCCAGGGCTTGTTCAGTCCCCTAGAGTGGTTTATTTGTCAATAAAATCCCCATTCCCTGAAAGCACTAACAGACATTCAGAGGCTTATCCCTATGGGGTTTGCAAAGTTTGTCAGCTTTGCGGAAAGGATACAAATTGCCCTGCCCTGCAAAGATGGAGACGTTGAAAGAACCCTGAAAGCCCCTTCATCCGCTGGGCTCCACTTTCACTGGATATTATGGGGTAGGGGTGGGGGGCGGCGATGTGAAACAAAGGAATGCTGGTTAGAAGTTTCAGATAGGTGGGCAAACCTACATACCAGCTCTGAGCCTCCATACAAAGCAAGCCCTCCTTTGAACAGCTGGGAACTACATGCCCTAAACATTTTTCTGTAGCAAACCTGGAAGGCCAAGGTGACTTTCAACCACTGAGAATATTGCCAGGCCATCTCCCATGCTGCTGGAAGGTATGTACTTAGGGAAGGTAGGCATATTCCAATAGTGGCTGAGGTGGAAAAGGGGAGGTAAAGTTAAAAGGAAATCTAGAAAAATGAATGGCCCAAAGCAAGAGGTATTAGTAAATATTGACTAGTCACAGAATCCACTGAGGCTGTCAGTGCTAAGGTGAAAAATGGTCTAAGTTTGATTTTTAAGTGGGTTTAGAAGATGGGGAAGTATTGGAATACAGTCATATTCTTTTAACACTTACTGAGATTCACAATGTGCCAGATATTATGCTACGTATTAATACTTGGCATCTTAATGCCTCACTTACTGTGAGGTATTGTTGTTGCCTCCACCTTACAGATGAGCAAACTGAGGCGGAGAGCAGTTAATCGATTGTCCAAGGCATCACAAATGCAGGAGCTAGATAAGTGGACCAAGTCTATCTGGTTCTGCAGCTTGTCTGTTCCAGGTGAGGGTATACCACGTTAGGGGGCCAATGTGTGTACAGGCTTGGACTGGAGAGCAAGTTGCTAAAACACACAGAGGGCAGCAAATTAACTATAGCTGGAGCAGGAGAATATCAACAAGGAACTCAAAGAGGGTCCTGTGTGGTGGTCACCGACACTCGGGGGCAAGAAGGGCTGAGATGAAGTCTTTGAAAAGCTGGCAGAAGCCCCTCCAGGCTGCTCTATGTCAGGTGGAGACTACTGCGACACCCCAGGTTAAACCAGGGAGGGCCCATGGTGGCCACGGCCATGGACATCAAGGGGGCGCACCTGTGAGAATCACTGACCAGCTGAGGTAGGCCTGGATAAGAGTGGGAAAGAAGCAAACAGGGACAGGTATCCAGGAGGATAAGGAAAGCAGTGAAGTCTGCAAAAGACATTGTATTTCCAAACATCAAGGCCATTCTGAGTTTCCAGCTCCATTAAAATGAAAGCGCAGGCTTACAGAGAGGACAAGCCTGTGAAGAAGGGAGTGTCAAAATGAACAGTTAAAGAAAAGCTAAGACACCTCACCAGGCAATGACTGATGTAACTGACTTGTTCACTCTTCATGGGAGACAAGTATATACAAAATCACAAAGTGCCATTAAAAAAAAAAAAAAAGATGTAACTCTTAACCTGGTAAATGCTCAAAGAAGCATCTTTCCTCTCATGACCATCTTGCAAAGCAGTCAGATGTAGTTATAGAGTTTGTTTTATTGGTTTTAAATTGTCGTACTTTCATAAATAAAACTCACTGCATAATTAGAGGCCTGATTCTCCATTCTGGGGGCGGGGTGTCCTCACTTCTCAAACCTGTGATGCTGGGCCAGTGAGCCGCCCACCCCAAGGTACATCTTCTCAGCCTTGGGGCCCTGAGCAGGCTGAGCTCCCTAAAGCTTCTATTTTTCACTTTGTCTTCCACACAAACAAATTCCTTTCTCTCTCTCTTTTCTTTTTTGGCCACTGAAAACATGTAAAACTGAGAGCTACCGTGTTACACCAAGCTTATAGAAGACTCAGCCTAAGGTGTATTTCCCCTTCCTCTTTTAAGAAAGGACTGACAAACATTCTGACCTCCCCGCAAAGGCCCCCTAGAGAAATTACCAAGTTCACTCTTGTGCAATAAAGAAGTTAAGATTGAGGGCGAATGCTGTGTCTTATTCACCTCTGTAGCTCCACAGCCTGGCATGTAGTAGGTCTGGAGTAAACATTTGCTGAATGAATGAAAGAATTCAAAACTGTGTCCCAGACGCTCTCAAAGTAGAAATGAACAGTCATTCTGAAACATCTCCTGATGTGAGTGCAGGGTGGGGGAACAGAGAAGAGTTTAGCAAGAGGGCAGAGAATTTAACCTTTGTCTAGAATAATCTGAAAATAGACAAGCGGAGAAAGGTTTTAAAAGAAATCCCACTGGCCTCAGGGTTGTCCCAACATAATTTTCTATCTAATGAGGCAATGACAGAAATTGACAGAAGAAAATCTAGCCTTAACATGCTCAAAATAATGATTCAGTATCACACACGGATTTCAAACTCGCAGTAAGTCTTTCCAGATATTGGAAAACTGCATAAAGAACTTTGTATGTCCAATTCTTGTCACTAATCAAAGTGGGGAACAGACAAAGGAAGATTCATCCTTATGTGGAAGTATTAACACAAATAATGAATCCAAGATAAATGAATTATGATTGTAACAAAGGAATGTTGTTGGGGTGACAGTATTACTCCCAAATGGCTTCCCACTTGTAGAAAAACAGCTTCAGACAAGCCCCTTGGAGTATATAGTGGTGCAAAATGACCTGGAAAAGATGGTTTCTATGGATAGCATTTAGAGATGCATATCCCTGAACACCTTCCTGCCTAAGGTACTCTGTCTCTTTTTTCAAAGCAATTAAGTCACAGGTTCTCCTACCCGGGTTTTGTTTACATATGAGCAATCCTGTCCACAGGTCATTTGTGTAGGAGATAATTAATTACCAGCTCTTGGACCTGCAGGTAGGTTAATCAGTATGCATGGAATACAACATAAAATTTTTCTTGGAAAAAAAATTTTTTTTTAATTTCAAACAATTCAGGACCTGTAATACCAGCCAGTCTTTTAATCCAAAGCAAGTACAAAGGCTGATGGGTGAAATAGAGAAGACTGTTTTTAAACTGTTCAGAAAACGCAAGGCATCACTGATCACCTGAAGGCCTCATTTTAATTTGAATCCAGATCCATGATGCCTTAGAGGTTGTCTTTTTGAAAGATCTTCCTGTTAAAAGCTTTAAGTAGGTCAGAACCCTAATTCAGAAGCCATAACATTCTGATATCCTAATAAATGATTTTACAGTCAGCAACTCACTTGTTTATGTTTCAGAAAAGCACATTATTTGGACTACGACAAATAAAGATTTTTTTAAAATTCAAGTATTAAGTACTATTATATTAATACTATATACTATTATAATTCTGAACACCAACCACATGGACAAGGAAGAGACCAAATGAATCTGCAAGTGCCTCTATATTCAAAAAAGATGAGCCAGGCTTTGGACCACTAAGTACTTTTTATTTCTTTAGACAATACCCTAATAAAACAATTATGAAGTACTCTGAAGCCCTGCCACACCCCTTTGACACTTCATGAAATCATTTCGATAAAACCTGAGCACATTAAACACACACCAAGCAGGAAATGCAGCCTGGAATACCCAGTCCTGCCCTCACCAAGAGTCTGAAGGGCCATCTCACTTGAAAATTTAATCAAACCACATCTACCGTAATTCCACTACAGCCTCTGCACTTCAGGAAGGCTAGTTCAGTCTCTGACATTTTGATTTTCACAGCAGATGAAAGCAAAATTAAAAAAAAGAAAGAAAGAAAGAAAAAAAAAACTTCCTGGGCTCACAAGCCTATGCTTTTCAGTTGGGGCTTTTATTGCTCAGATCTTACGCAACACCCAGCAAACAAACAAACAAAAAGGTTATTTTCTGTTACTCACTATTACTCCAGGATTTCAGTAAATATTTGATACTGATCTCGAAGAAGCCGGAATCCTGCTGGCTGGCCATGTCGGCGGCATACAAAGAGCCTGCTCCCGGGGCTGGACCGTGAGCCGCGCGGAGCAGGTACCGGGCGTGGGAGGGATGCGCTGGTCACAGGTTCGTGATGTAAGCGGGGTCAGCGGCCGGGAGGCTGGCTCTGCGGGTCCACCTCCGGCGAGTCCTCATGAGAAGGACGCAGTGGAGGAGAGGGATGCTCGGCCGCTCCTCCTCCCGGTCCAGGACTGGCTGCGTATTCGCTGGGTGCGGATCTCTAGCCCTGGGAGGCGTCTGCCAGTGCCAGCGACGCCGGCCGCTGGTCGCCCACACGCTCGGCCCGGCAGGTACGGGGCCAAGGAAGTCCTACCTGCACGGGGTGAGCGTGGTGAGGGGGGCGGGGGGGGGGGTGCCCCACAGCACCCCAGCGCGCAGGGCTGAGGATGCACGAGGAGGGATGGGCCAGGAGGGATGCGC
>SJYC01140239.1:0-55711 GCA_006408675.1 Madoqua kirkii | reverse complement strand
GGGGGGGGGGGGGGGGGGGGGGGGGGGGGGGGGGGTGCCCCACAGCACCCCAGCGCGCAGGGCTGAGGATGCACGAGGAGGGATGGGCCAGGAGGGATGCGCAGGGAGGGTCCTCCCTCCCCCGTCCCCACCCCCACAGTTCGGCCCCGACTCAGCCGTGGGAAGAGCCTCCCAGCTCCTGCGGATCCTCGAAGGTCAGTCCCGCTCCGAGTGAGCTGCTCCCCGATCCCCGCCTCCCGGGGGGTGCACCGGCCTCGCTCCCCCACCCGCCTCCGTCCCCGGAATCCACACAACTACGGCGGCCCAGTGGCACCCCTGGATCTGGTTGTGGATCTGAAAAGCGTCCTCCGTCCGCCCCTCCGCAAGAGAAGAGCTTGATAACAACAGGATGTCAGCCTGGGCTTTTCCCTCCCCTCCTTTCTGTGCTGCTCCCTCCCAGAAATGCTGACATTTTTGAGGGGTACCCACCCCCCTACCAACGTGTGCATCCGAAGGGGACAGTACCAGCCACGTAAGCTCGTGTACAGAACACCAGGCTCCACAATGCATCCAGCAATCCTATGTATTCTGAATATCCCCGAGCCCAATAAAGCTTATTTTTTATTTGCATTAAAAAGATAAGCAAACGCGCTGTATTCCTGGCTGCACAATGGCTTTTTTCCTCCATGAACTCTTGGTATCAGGTGTCCTGACTTCATTTAGCTTGGTTTCATGTTGTTATTTAGCTTGGCTAGGGGATTGGAGTCAATACTTTAATCTTGACAGGCGACGCTTGAGCAGGTGGGATTTGGCTGAACATCTTATAAACCACAAATCCTACCCCCATCCCCAGTTCATTTATGATCAACACTTTGCAATGGGACTGATAAACTATGCCAATAATTATGTCACACACAAAAATCTGAGCGCCCCTCCCCCACTCAAAGTCAACCCGGATTAACTGTTCATTTGACAAACGGCAGGGAGAGGGTATACTTTCTCTAAGACTGAGAATTTTAAAAATTTTAACAGGAAGAAGAACCTTAGGACTGTGTCCCGAAATGCCCCAAGACACCATCAATACAATGAGCTCTCTTTTCACACTCCTTACGCAAAAGACAAGCATCCTCCCAAGAATTCCAACCATTCATCAGTGCTATCTTCTCTTAAAGTGTCCTCAGACTTAGCTTTCCTTTGCATGCTTACCAGGGTTAATGAGCTAATTTCGTTTTATTACCTGTACTTTGAATATATGGATTCTAGGTGAAACAGGACCCAAGGGATTTACCAAATTGGTTGTTACACTTGAGAACAAAAACTAATATCCATGGCCCCCTTTCTGGTGCCACCCCACTGTGGATGGCAATAATGAACAGGAAAGCTTCAGGGTGCCTTGGAGTTAATGAGCACAAAGCCTCTCAAAACTTCAGAACTTTCTAGCTATAAGATCTAGGGCAAGCTATTAACCTCACTAAACCTTAATTTCCTCATCTGTAAAGTGGGGATTATAGTGGTACTGATCTCATTGACTGGCTGGAAGGATCAAATGACATTATGAAAGTGTTCAGCACAGTGCCTTGCATAGAGTAAACAATTAAATTTTGTTGCCTTGACATTTATTATGAACTCTTAGGGACTCTAGAATCGAACTTTTAAATTTAGGTTAAATACATTTTTTGTACCATTTAAGGTCTATCACTTCTGAACACCAGTGGTAACTATTTGGGGACCGCAAGTTGGAGACATTTAAAACAGCTACAATAACCAGACATGCTATTATATACTGTTACTCAAGTCAGATTTTCTCTGACTTTTAAAGAGATCTTAACTGGCTTTTATAAGTTTTCAATCCTACTATAAACATATTTTTTAGGAGTTAAAAATACATGTGACTATCATATTAAACGTATTAATTTGTTGAGAATGCCACTCATATATAGTATTTCAAGAGGAAGCTATCATAAAATTTTAAATGCTATTTAGAAAAAAAATGTTTCTAATGGCATCTAGTTTTCCCTGTGAAGAATGAATTAGCAACTAACAGCCTAGTTATTGTCCATTAGAACAGAAATCTGGTCTGGTGTAGGCTTTTTTTCTCATTCAAGTACCTTTAAAGAGAGCATATATTGTGAAAGAACAGAAAAGGCCTTTTGTTTTGTTGAAAGGCCTGAAAATCAAATAGAATGACACCTGCTGCAAGCTGGGATAAGACATTTATCCTTTTGTTTCCTCTCTCTAGGTAGGTGAGGGTGGAGTATTTACTTTAAAAACTGTAGTCAGAATGGACACCTGGACAGAGGTACTTAAAATACAAAATCTGAAGGCACCCCTGGCTTCTTAGGAGACATCAGTCATCATTTAAGATGAACTAAAGCTATTTCAGCTTTTGTATCTGTAAAGAGAGGAACCCTTCTTTAAGAATCTTAGGAGAACATGAATCTTTAGGAATTAGGCAGCGATGTTGGGGGCCAAGAGAAAAGCAGCAGAAATACAGGGAAAACAGGAGGCCTTAGGGAAATGGTATCAGAGAGAGAGGAGGGAGTCAGAAAGTGACCTGAGATTGTGATAACTATTAATGACACCATCTGCATTTATTGAAAAGTATTAGAGTTCGGTTTCGATCCCTGGGTCAGCAAGGTCACCTGGAGAAGGGCATGGCAACCCACTCCAGTATTCTTGCCTGAAGAATCCCATGGACAGAGGAGCCTGGTGGCCTACAGTCCATGAGGTTGCAAAGAGTCAGACATAATTGAAGTGATTTAGTACACATGCACACAATATTGCACTGAAAGTCCCTACTTTATCATATTTAATCTTCACCTGAAGACAATTAAGTGCTATTAATAGCCCCACTTTACAGATGAGCAAATAGAGGTTTAAAGAGGCATAAAATAAGGTCAAAGGTGAAAGTCATACAGCTGATAAAATTGAGGCCTGGCAAATTTTAGAGCCTGAGTCATTTATTCTAAATTATATGTGTTTACAATTATATGTATTTAGCAAGACCAGAATCATGCTTACCAGCTTCTTTAGCAAAAGTTCAGGAAGAGATGCCAAGACCTTTGTTATCACTAAAAGGAGTGCAGCAGGCCCCCTGGCTCTCCAGGATTCCTCACTGACTTCCTGTCCAGCTTTAGGCCAGAGGAAGTTGTTCCTTGGGGGCTGAAGCCCAACCCAAAAGCAATCCAGTGAAGAATGCCATCATTTTTCACCTTGATATGATTCCTTGCACAGGTTGTATTCTAAGGGATGCTTGACTTGTGGTAGGGATGGGGTGAGGGAGGGTGGAAATCTAGCCTGAACTCCACTCTCCAAGCTGGTAAAGGGGTGGTAATGGGCTGTGTTCAACCTGCGGTGGGGCTGCATCTACCCTTTACTCAATCCACAGGCGCATGCCTAGTTGCTCAGAACCCACATATTCTGTCTCCTGCGCTGCAGGAGGATTCTCTACTGCTGAGCTACTGGGGAAGCCCCAACTCACCAGAAGGGTGCTTTCTTGTGATCCAGATTCCTAAGGGACTGAAGGTAGCCTAGAGTGGTACAGCAGAAACTAAGAACACAGTATATATCAAGAAGGCAGAGGTCAGTGGTCACCTTAGGCCCCAGATTGCTGGGTGGCATTGAGATGAAGGTGGTAAAGGGTTCATGGATCATATTTTACAACCCATGGCTTTTCACATCCTGCCTGGATTCTGATTATAACCAAGAAGTGCAATTGGTTTCTGTTCTAATTCATATTTAATTTTCCCTTTTCTGAGAATTTTGAGACTGAAATGCGTGGTGCTCAAAAAAATTAAAAAGGCAAAAACAAAGCCAGGCAAACCATCTGGATGCTTGCCAACGTGAAGAGCCATTACCTAATGATTTGAAAGCGTCTGATTGCGTTAGCACTGGAATCCAGCCCCCTTCCCTGTGGATGGCTGCACGTGGCTACACACGTGTTACTTATTGTCACAAACTGATGTGTATATGCATGCACAGAATGTATGAGGCAGAGGAGAAATGTCCTACCAGCGTCCTGAGGAAACAAAGGAAAATCACTTAATGCAAGACAAAATTCCTTTATCAATTTTTGATCTGGAGTTTCAAATTCCAAAACAGAACTAGATACATCACATCCCTACTATTCCACATGTTGCTTCTTTATAAGAACAATTCCAAGTCAAATTAAGCATTGCCTGGATTGAGTTGGCAAGACAGCAGCTGAGATCAGTAGAGACAACTGTGGAGAAAGGGATTTGTTTTTCTTTACGCAGTAGAAGTAAGAGACCTTTTAGAGACAATCTAAAGAACAAATGATCAACATAAATCATAAGCTGCTATTTTGGTCTATGCATAATTTGGGCTGATCTATCCTGTGCTAAGAAATTAGAGAAAGAAATAGGAAGTGATGCCACAGAAACGTTCATCTCATAAACATGAAATGTGATAATCATTCCTTAAAAAAAAAAAATTCAACCCCACATACAAATCTTCCCAAAAATAGATTCTACAAGTTTTGAAAACATTTACTCCATTTCTCTCCGGTACAAATAATTCTTTGAAATGAATTGAAAGACATTAAAATTTTTTTTGAACACGACAGAATTTCATTAAGGCAGCTTGTTGTACACAGATTCAGACATAAACAAGGAAAATCGTGTCTCCTAAAATTGTTTTCATTTAAAAAATGGCAGCAGAACCCAGTTTTCTTTCTCACTCACCTCTCCCACAAAGGGGTTTCACATGGAACCTGGGGACGCGACAAAGGACTGGACGTGGGTCTAAGGCACGGATATCTATCTGGTGGCCTGGGTTTCCTTGTCTGTAAAATAACCCTTATCACATGAGTTCTTTATGAGAATTAAGTGAAGGCATAGGAAGATGACAACTGTTAAGCAGCCATCTACAGCTGGCAATGAACCCAGAACACCCAGCACAAAACGCCCCCTTCACTCCAGAGCCAGGTTAGAGAAAGGAGCAGAGGGGGACCCTGCTCATAACAGAGGGTCCAGCCCTCTAGCCACCCACCTCTGCTGGCTACCAAGGGAAGGCTGAATTTTTGCAAAGATAAAGAAAGCTTAAATGTGCACATACAAAAAAGTATTTTTTAGTGTTTTAGTGCTGCTAACTTCCAGTGCCCAGGGTAAAGCTGAGCAGAAGTTCTAGTTAGCTTAGTGTCAGCTCAATATTTATCTAATGTACTCCTCCCGTTAACCTCTCATGGTAGGGCCTGCATGTTTGGATATTATTAACCTAGAGCCCAACCCAAGAGATGCTGTGGTTCATATATATTTTGCAAGTATAAAGATTTGACCTCAACTTCTGCAGAGTAAATATAAGGCCCTTGTATTTAATATTGTTCAGACAGATGTGCATGTAAAGAGAAAATGTGGAAAGGTTACCTCCTCTGACCTTTATCACAAAAGCACTGATAACTTGCCTACTCTTCTTTCTTATACCACCAGCAACCTGAAGTACCATTTACACTGAGATGCAAACAGCTCCAATATAACTAGTTTCAACAGCTAACAATGTAGGGTTATAAAATATTAAGCCCTTTGTTAAGTAAAAAATGGCACTTGCTATAAAATATTTAAATCTTCTCTGAAGAAGTGAAAAAATGACATTTGCTTAGCACATCATTATTTACCAAAAATGCACAATAATATTTAAAGTAAAAAAAGTTTTATTTATATTAATCATCACTCTTCCCCAAACACTATTTGCCATCTAAATGAGAAGTAAGAAAACGTTGGTTCTTCCTCATAAGCATGATAATTTAACAAAACAAAAAGGAGCCTTCTCATAGTTACATTAAAAGTTTTGAGTATGGTAAGCTATTTCTTCCATTATTTAGTGGTAAAAATTGAGTACTTTTTAGAGCTAGAACTAATATTCCCACTCATATTCCCAATTTCATGCATAAAAATAAATATGAGAGTTTAAGTCATAAGGGTCAGATCAACTTTTCCTCAAAGGCACCATTTATTGTATACAGTCACTGAAATCTATACAAAGTCAATGAAATTGGGAAAAAGTCATAAGTTTTGATTATTTTTTATATCCACACTACTTAACATTTTATATATGCTGAAATTTTGTTCCTTCTTCTAGATAGGGTCCCATACTTAAACAGTTACCTACCAATAATAGCTGAATGATTGGAAATCAGGAAATTCTTTACTGTGCTCCTAATTTTGACCTTGATACTATGACCTTGGACATGGCTCTACTGAATGAAGGATGCTGGTTCTTATCCCCAACTGCCTCACCTCTTGGGCAGGCCAGCCTTTGCTTCTCCATCCTATGGGGAGGAGCCACATCATGAAGAAAGCAGGACACTGGGCAGTAAATTATTTCATGTAAATCTCTGGCATTTATTGAGTTTTTGGCAACAGATTCACCTTCTCAACTATGTTTTGATAAAGCTAGCATCAAAAATATCCAATATAGAGCACACACTGGCTTCGGAGTAGAAGAAGCTGACACAGGACCAAAAAATAATTGGGAATTAAATAAATCGATATGAAAATGATAGTGTTGTCTATTATGAAATGAATGAGACAATATCAAAGTGATTTAATCAGGTTAGAGGAAAATGGATAAAATTATACAACTGGACACATCCTGGAAACCAGGGATAAACTACAGCTGACGAGTGGTAAAGAATCTGCCTGCCAGTGCAGGAGACATAAGGGACGTGGGTTCAATCCCTGGGTCAAGAAGATCTCCTGGAGGAGGAAATGGCAACTCACCCCAGTCTTCTTGCCTGGGAAATTCCATGGACAGAAGGGCCTGGCAGGCTAGGGTCCCAAAGAGTGGGACAAAACTGAAGTGACTGGCACTTAACACAAAGCCACGTTATCAACACTGAGATTAAGAAGAGTTGAATGAAGCAATTAAAAGATATACAGAATATCCCTTCATTTGGAAATAGAGCTTAAAAAACCAGAGTCTGCCTCACTGAGCATCACTGACTAAATCTTCAAAATGACCATCTGTTCCTGGGGCTGTGTGGTTCAGACCCTCCGACTCCTGCCTGTAGTACACTGGGGTCTGGGCCCAACAGCAGTGAACGAGAGACAACACCAACATTAGATAGATGCTCCTTGCACAGGCTCAGTTCAAACATGGTAGGAAGCATAACTGTGAAGGGTTGAGTGTATTTTGGAGGATGGAGAGAGTCTCGCAAGGCATGTTTTTAGAAAGGGTGGGGAAATCGCCACCCTGCTCCGACCAGACAGGCAGCGCTTTGTGTAGGAGGGTGGGGCTGTTAGAAACTGGCTGAATGATGGAAGGGAGCAGCTTAACTAACAGGCTGGTGGGGAGAGCAGATACAAATGCTGAGGAGCCAGAAGGGAGAATAATGATCTTTGCAGACGTTCAGGGAGGGTGAGGTCACTCTGAGAAGCCCAGGGAAACAGGAGGCGGGAGGTCATGAATCTGACCCCCACAGTGTTAGCTATGGAGAAACCTAAACCCACGGTCAGCCCCTCTCCCCGTTTACCACCACTGTGAGCCACTTGTGCGTCTGAGCTAGTCCCCTCCCATCCATAAGATACACGTGATACGCGAGCATCTGCTGTCTACACAAAGTTGTTTCATGATCTCAGAGGAGGTTCTGTAGATGAAAGGGCTTTGTATTCCCAGGGCACCAGTGTTAAGATGCTCAGAGCTCCATCAGTTTATGGATCAGACCAACAAAAGGGTGGGAGGTCCCTCCTCACCCCTTTCCTCTTAAACACCGTCACCCTCCCAGCTACTGAACAAAGCCTGCTGGGTTTTTTACTTTAGGGACACACTAGGGTTGTCCTGCTATTTAAGTGGCCATTTCCAAACTCCAGGAATCTGCTGGTGGTTTGCTGGGTCTTCTCCAAATGCCACTTCAGCCTCTCTGGATAAATACAGGATGAGTGGCAAATGTCTGCCTGGGACTCCACCCAACCTCAAGACTTATTTCCATCTTCTTTAATCTCCAAGGGAATATCCCCTGGACTTTCTCCTATTCTCTTTTTTTAAATTAAAAAATACATATCACTTTGCCTATGAATTCTTATATCATCTTGGTATGTTACTCTCATGTATACAATTAAAATTTTTTGTTCATTACAATATTGAGTAGCAGAACAGTAAAGAAGGAGGGTAAAGACTGTGGGGCTTCTGTTGGGCTTATGGGTGCGATAAGATAGTGGGCATTTCTGATAATAAGAAATGTATTAGGAAGAAGGCTGACTCTGGAATGAACGTAGCAATACTCTCCCTTTTGGCTCTCTAGGCTTCCCGGGTGATGCTCATGGTGTAAAATCTGCCTGCAAATGCAGGTGCCTCAGGAGGTGCAGCTCAATCCCTGGGTCAGGAAGACCCATTTACTCTTAGAGATGAGGAAATGCCAGTGGTTGGGGATCTGACAGCTAGGACATGCTGGAGTAACAGCAATAACAATGAGGAAGGTAACAGCTGGTTATGTGAATCGAGCCAGGACTGGAGCTCACATCTGACACAAGGCAGGTGATGTCCATATAAGCACTTTAAAATTTTCAAGTACCTACATTTATATTAAGCAAAAATAAACAGGTGAGATCCAATATATTTTATTTAACCCAACACACCAAAATATTATCATTCAGTGTGCAATAAAAAGTACTTGTAAAGTATTTTCTCTTTTTGCATGAAATATTTGAAATCTGTTATGTATTTTATAGTGCATCTCAGCCTGGACCAGCCACAGCAGCCCCCGTGCTTGGGAGCCGCGTGTGGTACTGCCTCCTTTACTGGGAAGACAGCTCTAGGGGGTTCTGAACTATTTGGGGGGCACAAATTCCTTTGGCAAAGCCCAGTGACTCCTTTTCAGAATGTGTTTACATGAGATCAAAGACATGGGCTTTAAGGGAACTAATTATTTTTGAATTAGTGTTTTCATTTTTTTCTGAATATACACCAGGAGTAGAATTGCTGGATTATATGGTAGCTCTATTTTCAGTTTTTTAAGGAACCTCCATGCTGGAGGTTTTTCACAGTGGCTGCACCAATTTATATCCCATCGGCAGTGTTGAAAGGGAGAATCAGTTATTTCAAAATAGCTATCAAATTATTTTAAAAATAAAATTTTAAATTATGGTATTGTATATATCCATTTCTTAATAGTTATAATTTTTAAATAATGGACATAAACAACACTGAAATCGACCTAAAGTAACTGTAATGGGATGAAACTATCTCTGATTTCAATTGGTAGTGAAGTTGAAGGTTAACTGCTAATACTAGGTTTATTGCCTATACTGGTAATTGAGGAAAACGGAAGATTTCAGTTAGAAGTTAATGACAAGTAATATGGATTTTTTTTTCCCATCTCAGCCACAGCAGCAGCAGCCCATCAACTCCCTCAGTCATATCCACGGATCTGCTTGTATCAGTCCTTCCTTCCTTTTAACAGAATTTCCTCTAACCACTGGCTTCCACTGCTCCCAAAACACCAGATCTTCCTAGCAGCCCCCGTGCTTGGGAGCCGCGTGTGGTACTGCCTCCTTTACTGGGAAGACAGCTCTAGGGGGTTCTGAACTATTTGGGGGGCACAAATTCCTTTGGCAAAGCCCAGTGACTCCTTTTCAGAATGTGTTTACATGAGATCAAAGACATGGGCTTATAAGGGAACTAATTATTTTTGAATTAGTGTTTTCATTTTTTTCTGAATATACACCAGGAGTAGAATTGCTGGATTATATGGTAGCTCTATTTTCAGTTTTTTAAGGAACCTCCATGCTGGAGGTTTTTCACAGTGGCTGCACCAATTTATATCCCATCGGCAGTGTTGAAAGGGAGAATCAGTTATTTCAAAATAGCTATCAAATTATTTTAAAAATAAAATTTTAAATTATGGTATTGTATATATCCATTTCTTAATAGTTATAATTTTTAAATAATGGACATAAACAACACTGAAATCGACCTAAAGTAACTGTAATGGGATGAAACTATCTCTGATTTCAATTGGTAGTGAAGTTGAAGGTTAACTGCTAATACTAGGTTTATTGCCTATACTGGTAATTGAGGAAAACGGGATTTCAGTTAGAAGTTAATGACAAGTAATATGGATTTTTTTTTCCCATCTCAGCCACAGCAGCAGCAGCCCATCAACTCCCTCAGTCATATCCACGGATCTGCTTGTATCAGTCCTTCCTTCCTTTTAACAGAATTTCCTCTAACCACTGGCTTCCACTGCTCCCAAAACACCAGATCTTCCAGAAGAGCTCAGTTTCAGGTGATTCTTGAAAACGGTAATCAAGTATTGCTGCACATTAGATGGAGAAAGCAATGGCACCCCACTCCAGTACTCTTGCCTGGAAAAATCCCATGGATGGAGGAGCCTGCTAGGCTGCAGTCCATGGGGTCGCTAAGAGTCGGACACGACTGAGCGACTTCACTGTCACTTTTCACTTTCACGAATTGGAGAGGAAAATGGCAACCCACTCCAGTGTTCTTGCCTGGAGAATCCCAGGGATGGGGGAGCCTGGTGGGCTGCCGTCTGTGGGGTCGCACAGAGCCGGACACGACTGAAGCGACTGAGCAGCACGTTAGATAAGCTTCTCCTGCTTTTCCTCCAGTTCTCTTGACTGTACTTCTTTCTCCCTCTACTGCCACTTGTTCTTCCTGTCATCCCCGCTGCACCCTGCAGTAGCTTACTCTACTATGAAATATTCAAGCGATACATAAAGAACTATTTATAAGTGAAAATCACAAGTATCACAGGCCTTTTCCTAGAAACCACAGGTACGACACTCAGATTTATTGCTTGACTATAGAATACCATCTAATTAAAATCCTCACATTGTCAAGTACATGCAACACAACTCATCTTTGAATATGATCTAAACTGTCCGTGTTCAAGAATATACTATATAGAATGTCATTTTCTTAAGTTAAATAAGCTTCTCCCCCAAGCTTGTGCATTGATAAATTAATGGATGACCTAAATTCTTTGACCATCCAAATGGAAAGGAGATAAGTTATTTTTTACACTTGGAATAGTACTCTGATCTTAACAGCTAATTTTTTAGGATTTCATTTTGCTTTGAGTTGTGGAACTAATTTAGTGGGTTGAAACCAGCCTGTTTTTCTATTAAAACAGAACAGGAAGAACACTGAGTGCATCATGTAGTAATAGGCTGAGCACAATTTCATAAAACTCCTATTATATATACACACATATACATCTATATGATACATACGTACATGCTTGTGAACAATGGGTTGCTATATACAATATGTAACATATTCTCATGCATCACGGTAAAAAAAAAAGTTAATAAAATCTTATACACTGCTGATGACAATGCAAAATGGTTCAGCTGCTTTGCAAAAGTTTAGGAGTTCCTCAAAAAGCTAAAAACAGAATTACCAAATGACTTTCCAATTCCCTTCTTGGTATATATCTCGAAGAACTGAAAACGAGGACTCAAGTACACGTTCATACAAGCGCTGTTCACAATGGCCAAAGGTGGAAAGAGCCCAGATGTCCATCAGTGGAGAGGAGATAAACTGTTGTACATCCGTACTGTGGAATAGTATTCAGTCATAACAAGGGAGAAGGAACTGACACCTGCTCCCCGGCTAAGCCTTGAAAGCATCACTAAGAGAACGGAGCCAGACACAAAAGGCCACATACTGCACGGTTCTACTTAGAAAAACACCCAGAATCGGCAAATCTATCAAGACAGAATGCAGACTGACTGTTGCCAGGGATACGGAAGGGGGAACTGGGGAGAATTCCCCAGTTAAGAATCTGCTTAACACTTCAGGGGTTCTGCAGAGCAATAGAGGTAGTGGTTGCTCACCATGGTGAATACACTAAATGACACTGAGTTGTCACTTTAAAATGGTTAGTTTTATGTCAGGAAATTATTTTAAAAGGAAAAAAAAAAGTTTGAACGCCTTAGCCCTAGAAGGCTTGTCCCTACGTCTATGTTTCCATGTGCGTGGTACCACTTGTGATGCTGCTACATCGCCACCTAGTGGTGAAGGAGGTTCCTGCCTGGACCCAAGGACTAAAGACTCCTGACGGCCAGGGAGCCACCCTCACATCAGAGCAACTGTAAGATAGATGCAAGTCAAGGACTGTCATGGGGCCTCTCTTTCACGAAGTGTCCAGACGATGCAATGATAACCTCCCGCCCCCTTGAGCTTTGGGCCAGGAAGGACGGTTTCCAGTCCTGGCTCTAAAATAGGTCTCAAGAAGTCACAAACATCTCTGGGACTTGTTCATCTGTCTATAAACCGGGACCAACATTCTCTGGAGCAGGATGACCACAACAGTTCACAGAGCAGAAAGAATGCACCTATCAGGGAAATTCTCACTACGTGTTTACTCCCTTCCTTATTCTTCATTATCTCTGTAGCTACTCAGTAAGGACTTATGAACTGCAAAAGAGATGACTCATATGTATCTCCAAGAAGGTACCCCTGCTTCTTGTCCTTGGAAGGAAGGGGAAGACGTGGGTGCTTGGAGCAGAGAGACAGGGATCTGAAGAGTGTGAGCACAGGACACAGAGAGAAGCTAAACGAAGACAAAGCCCCGAGGAGAAAGCAGCGAGGCCATGGGAAGAGGGAAGGAAGGGAAAGATCTAGTGGATTTTCTAGTTTGTACTCTAAGTGTTGCTTCAAAGCTCCTAATCACGGGGAAGCAGAAGCAGGTAATCTGGAGAGGAAGAAGCCAAAAACTACACAAGGCAGAGTATGTGACTATTTTCACAAGTGGGCTTGCTTCAAAGAGTCCAGCTTCAAAACGTGTTCTATAAAAGTGGGGTGGAAGGCAGACTGAATGGTGAGACATAGTTACACAAAACCAGAAAAGACACAAAATTGTGTTGCTTTTCAGATTAGCAGGCAAAAGGGTATATGCCACTTCAAGGGTAAAAACAGAACACAGAGTGAGGGGCATCATGAAACTAACTGGATGCAAACAGGGAAGAAAAATCACCAGGGCAAATGCAGTGCTCCCATGGCAGAATACTCTGCATGTGTAAGGAAATTACATCAAGTCATGCAATATGGCATTAAACCCCCAGAAACAAAATCACAACAGCCTTCCTAATATATTCGAGACGTCTGAGAACGCTGACCCCATAGGTAGGTGGGGCAGACGGTGAGCAGACAGGAACCCTGCCAGGAGGCGCAGGGAGCCAGGCGGCCCCATCGGAGCTGGGGAGCATGGGGGCAGCAGGGCTCCCATCTCTGCCCTTCTCTGCAGCTGTCAGGGCTTGCCTTTTCCCCTCCTGCCAGCTCAGGGAGGACTTTGCCTCCCAGGTGGCATCAATGCGGAAAGTCCTCATTTTTCTGCCACTGAATTCCCTAAACCACCATCCCACGTCTCCGGCCAGATGGAGGAGATGCCTCGTCTGACCCCATCTCTGCCCCCTTGCTGGGGCCCCATGCCCTCAGTCTCCTGTATCTTAACCTTTCTCTTTCTGTGAGATCTTTCCGGTCTTTTGTAAATTGCTGAATACCCCTCATCTAAAAGCAAACGAGAGACAGTACAAAACCCTTTCTTTCATCCCACACTTCCTTTCATTCCTCCTTCTCCTCCCGACTTCCCCACTGTAGCCTCGCGTCTCAGCGAGGCCGCCTGTACACCTCATCCCCACTTCCCCTTCAGTGGTCCGGTCTATCTCCTATGGCCACACTAAGGTGACCAGTAGCCTCCAAGGAGCCAGCGGACACTGTTCGGTCTTTCATTAAATGGCATCTCAGCAGCGTGTGCTGCACTGGCCCCCACCCTTCTCTAAACCTTCTCTTCTTCCAGACCCCCTGCTTGCCTGGTCGTGCACAGCTGGCCCTGCCTGAGTCTCCCATCGGCTCCGTGCTCTCCCTTCCCCCACCCTCTGGCCACCTCGCCCTCCCCCACCGCAGAGCCCAGATAGTGCCACGCCACTCCCCACGTGCTTTCTCTCTTCTCTTTGGCTAATCCTGTTCGTCCTGCCATTAATCAAAACATCACCTCTTCAGAGACGCCTTCCCCTGCCGTCCTGGTCTAGATCTGGACCTACTGTTCAAATTCCTCATTGCTACTTTTACTTTTAATAGCCTTTATCACAGTTTGCAGTTGTACTTTTATTGTGCGACTTTTCCCAATACGCTTTCCTCTCTCTCTGGACTATCATCTCCAAGAGGGCAGATTCCACATTCCTGGTGTTCGCTGCTTCATGCCAGCGCCCTGGGACCCCAGGTGAGCCCAGTCATCACGGCACACAGGAGGCCTTCGGGAAGTAGTCACTGAATGAACAGCTATTGGGGTAAATGAGTGAACCAAAGTACTCTAACCAATGGCAGGGAGGTCAAAGCACAGCGATTTTATACTGGTGGCTCCAGGCCTTTAATCATCTCCATTGGATGATTTTCATAATTTTCCAGGCTCCCAGGTATCTGTTTGAACAAACTCCCAGTTTGGCCACGAGGAAGAGTTAAGCTGGTAGCACAAAGAGGCAAAAAGCCAAGAGGGATGTAAGATGGAAGAAAACGGTCTCGATTTTCTTGGTGTTCGATTTCTTATTTCCTGGCCACAGTGTCCAACCATGTCAGCTGCAGATAAGGCTCATTCTAACTGTGTGTTGTAGACCGAAAACTCTAGGAATCATGCAAAGCGTGGGAGGTATGTGGAAAGGAAAACAAAAGCCAAATGCTGAAGGCAGAATCCAAGTCTGCTGGGCCTGGAGGAGTGGGTCTTAGACGTCATCCAGTCAAATAAACTTGTAATGGATGGAAAACCCAAGCCTAAGCTGGAAGGGACTCACCCCAGGTCCCAGCACTAGGAGAACTGCCTGGATGCAATCGAGCGCCCTCTTACAAATCACCAGGTGCCCTTTCAGGTAGGACGCCAGGTGCTCCTTGTCACGCGATAAGGAGCGAGTCCTCCCTGGAGCTGGGCCACACCGGTCCTATTCAAAGCATCAAGGCCAGAACCTCTCTAGTGAGAGTCTGAAACTTTCTCTACTTAGGAGGAGGTATTAGAAAGTGGCAGGCAGGGGCCTGAGATTGACTTTGAATCTAACACTTTTGAGGCTTATCCTCTAAAACCACACTGCCAGGAGCCTGCTGAATTGACGGTTAATGGAGGATGCCCTGCCACACATGGTCAGCTGGGCTGTCCGCGGACTCAGCAACACCTGATGAAACCAGGAACCACCCTGTCTTCCTGATAGCCAAGTTTCTTAAACATGCACACACTTTCTGAAGACCCTTCCTAATCTCCTTTGCTCTCCAATTTGCTGCCATTCCAGCTCAGTGGTAATAAGTGTGCTGGGACCACCACTGCCGAGACCCCAGGGAACCTTCTCGTCTTCACCTTCCTTGGCCTCTGGGCAGCATTTGGCTCTATCAGTCTTCTTCTTTTGACATTTTGACTTTACTTGGCTTCTGCGGTATCGGCCTCCTCGATTCTCCCTCTACCTCTGGTTTCATGGCCCTAAAGCCTCCTTCCTCCTCCAACCTTCCCTTCAATGGTAAGAGTAACTCAGACTTCCATTTGAGACCTTTTCCACTAGTGTGTGCTCATCTCGTCCAACTCTTTGCTATGCCATGGACTGTAGCCCACCAAGCTCTTCTGTCCAGGGAATTTTCCAGATACTGGAGTGGGTTGCCATTTCCTCCTCCATGGGGTCTTGCCAACCCAAGGATTGAACCCACGTCTTTTGCATCTCTTGCATTGGCAGGAGGATTCTTTACCACTGTGCCACTCATAAATGTTGCTTAGGGAACTTCATCTGAACCTTTCAACTGCTATATATGTTTCCTATATATTTCTACACCTCCTCTTCCTGCTGATACAGGGCACCTCTTTACATGTTGTTGTCTGTCTCCACCTGGATACCCTGGAGGTGCCTGAAATTCAACATCTTTAAATCTGAACTCACCCTGTCCCTCCACCAGTTCCAGCTGTCTGCTTTACTGCCCGAATGGCGCCACCATTTACAAAGCCACTCAGGTTTAGAAAGCTAAGAATCCCCTTCCTAGTCACCCCTATAACCAAAGTCTCAGCAAGCCCTGTCTGTCCTCCGTCTTACATATTTCTTGTCCCCATCTTCTTGTCTTCATTCCCACCGTCAGTGTCTTAATTCAGGTCCTAATGATTCCCTGCCAGGCTCAATGCAACAGCCCTCTCATTGGTCTTGCAGTCCTGCCTACAGCTGCAGCTTGTTCAATGGCTCTCTTATCACATTAGGGATCAAGTTCAAGCTCTGGCGTCATCCTAGACCCTTTCCTACTTCTCCACCTTCATGCAACCCTGTGCTTCAACCAAAGGAATTTCCTCCCCCTGGAGGAGGAAAGGGCAACCCACTCCTGTATTCTTGCCCAGGAAAGCCCATGGACAGAGGAGCCTGGCAGGCTCCTGTCCGTGGGGTTGATGACAGTTGAATATGACTCAGCAACTAAACGACAACAAAGCGCTTGTTACACAGTCTCGTAATTATTAGTTTACAGTCTGCCCCCCTGCTAAACTTTGAGTTCCTCCAAGGAAGTGGAAGACCATGCCCCTCAACTCCGATGCACCAGCATCTAGCGTGGTACCTGGAGGATAAGAGTCTATAAAACACTTGCTGAGCTTTATTTCTGTGGGTGAGCCCGCCAGCAATGGTTCTACCATCACCTCAGTACGCTAACTATACAAAATGCATTCTTCTGCTGTGCATTCGTCAAATTGCTTTCTTCAAATCCACAGATACAATAAAAGGAGAACAACTAATTGTTTCATACAAGCCAAAGACTAAAAATCATATGGCGGTGTGGAATAGACTGCATTTACTAAAATGTCCAACCAGAGATCTAATTCTAGAGACTAATTTTGAAATCTTCTGCCATTACCACAAAATTTCCTTAAATGCCATATGTTCAACCCTTGGAAATAACCAAGCAGATGCAGGATGTGATCCATGAAAATCTTGTAACGCTCTGAAAACACTTGTCAATGAGAAAACTTTACTGGGACACACTTACCCAGCTGGTATTCACAGACAAGGAACTCCAACCAAGGGCGACTACCACAGCTCACCGTGACTTTCTTTTCCAAGAAGGAATTGATTAATTAATGCATCTTCACATCATGTGAAAGTCTGTACATTTTAAAATTTTACCGGTGGAGAAACTGAGGCATTCAAATAAGATGGCTGTGGCCAAAGAATGAGTCCAAACACTGCGCTTATATTTGCAAACTTTGTTCTCAGGACCGAGTGAGGCTACATGGTGCATTCTAGAGTCTAACTCTGAGGCAGTTACCATTTTATGCGTTTGCGCTTCTGGCACCTCAAGCGTCTGGCGTCCTCTGAGGTCACAGCCACGGCCTGGCTGGTCTCACTTGCAGAGTGTCACCCAGCCTCACTCTGCTCTCCACCCGACACAGGTTGCCGCTTAGAAACTGACACATGGAAACACTTGGAAGCATCAGAACAGTCTGCTTTGTAACCGAAAAAAAGTTTCCAACATGTCTCGGGATGCAGGGTACCCAGAAGCTGGCTACGGGGAGGTCAGGGGAAGACTCACTGTGTGTTAAAGAAGACTGGCATCAAGAAGCGGCCGCCCCGCCCCTGGGTTTTGCTTATAAAACTGTTTGCACCAATGCGATCGCACCTGTGGTAGTTTAACACCGGTGTGGGGGATCCTGCGAAGAATCGAGCTCTTATTCAAATTCCTAACTACTCTGGCCCGTACCCAACTGCTGCCTATTTGGAGGCTGAAAACGATAGCACCTGCAGCTGGGACTGCTTACAGCAGACTGCATCATGGGCTACAAAGGTTTTTTTAAAATCAGGTAGATGACTTTCACTCTCACATTTAAACATAAAAATGTATGTCTTGACTGCTCTCCTAATTTCATCAAACATGTATATACGTAGATATATATATATATATATATACATAAATGGGATTCCCAGGTGGCGGCAGTGGTAAAGAGTCCACCTGCCAATGCTGGAGACACTAGACCCACGTTTAATTCCTGGGTCAGGAAGATTCCCTAGAGGAGGAAATGGCAACCCGCTCCAGTATTCTTCCTGGGAAAATTCCATGGATAGAAGAGCTTGGTGGACCACAGTCCATGGGATCACAGAGTTGGATGCGACTGAGCATGCACACACACACACACCCTGGAATCACCTCGACAGCCAGTTAATACAGGCTTAGTAGAACCAAAACACTCTTTTCTCACATACTTTTAGTTAACAAGAAGAGCAAAAGCAAAACCAGACAGAGCAAGTCGAGCAAATAATCAACCTGATTTTCTCTTACATTTTCTGAAATGCCAGTGATGAAGAATAAACACCAAGGGACATCCCTGGTGGTCCAGTGCCTAAGACTTCACGCTCCCAATGCAGGGGGCTCGTGTTGCATCCCCGGTCAGGGAACTAGATCTCACATGCCGCGACTAAAGACCCCACATGCTGCAGCTAAAGGTCCCGTGTGCCTCAATTAGGACTTGGCACAGCCAAATTAATAAATATCCAAAAAAAAGAGAGCCAGCACTACGTCCACTCCGACCACAGTAGCCTCGTTGCTGCTATTCACACAGCCCAAGCCCAGGGCCCTTGCACTCACTCTATCCTCTGCCTGAACTCTCTCTGTCCAGATGTCCACATGCTTTACCACTTCTCTTTCTTCAAGTCTCTGCTGATCAGCAAAATCTGACCATTATCTATAAGTAAGATTTCACTTCCCTGTTATTCTCTTCCTTTCCTTCATTTTTATTAAAAGCATGTTTCATTATCTAAACATCCCCATTCATAGTCTGTCTCCCATCATCAGGAGGATGTAAGATCCGTGAAGGCAGGGGTTATGACTATCTTATGCCTGGTTGTAATCCTAGCAATTCAGAAGAATATAGGGATGAGATGAGTACTCAAGGAATAGTGAATTTTTTATGGCTGAGTAATATTCTCTTGTGGGGCTTCCCTCATAGTTCAGTTGGTAAAGAATCTGCCTGCAATGCAGCAGACCTGGGTTTGATCCTTAGGTCAGGAAGATCCCCTGGAGAAGGAAATGGCAACCCACTCCAGTAGTCTTGCCTAGAGAATTCCCATAGACAGAGGAGCCTGGCAGGCTACAGTGAATGGGGTCACAAGAGTCAGACACAACTTAGCGACTGAGTCACCACCACCACCACATATTCCATTGTATATATGTACCACATCTTCTTTATCCACTCCTCATCAGTGGACAATTCGATTGCTTCCATGACTTGGCTATTGTAAAGAGTATGGCACCTATCAATCTACAGTTACACATTTGTTTGTTCATTCATTTATTGAAAGCCTTCATGGATATCATTTAAGCTCCAAAGAAGCCAGGGACATCGTCTGCCAGTTTCCTTGCTGCAGAGTCAGTGTCCGTGTAGTAGTACCTAGTAGTCAGTGCTCAGGGCAGAGTCCCTGAATGAACAGCTGAATGAATGAATCAACTATGCAAAGGATGGAAGAGGCGTGACTTAAAAAACAAGACCTTGAAAGACTTGGCACTTCTTGTTGACTGCAGGTTCAATGTCGGCCAATATGCGGGGCTTTCAAATGTAATCGAGATATCTAGTGCATAGGATGTGACCATCCTGCCTGATTTTTCTGTGGAGTAATCTGCCTGCTTGAGTGTACTCCATGTTATGGGATGAATGGCATCCTCCATTAAACACATATGTTAAAGTCCTAACCCCCAGGACTGCAAAATGTGTATAGCTGGAGTAGGGTTTTTAAGAAGGTGTCTGTGTGTTAGTCTCTCAGTTGTGTCCAACTCTCTGTGACCCTACAGACTATAGCCCACCAGGGTCTTCTGTCCATGGGATTCTCCAGGCAAGATTATTGGACTGGGTAGCCATTCCCTTCTCCAGGGAATTTTCCTGACCCAGGGATCAAACCCAGGTCTCCCACACTGCAGGCAGATTCTTCACCGTCTGAGCCACCAGGGTTCCAATAGGACTTCAGAGGTGGTGCTAGTGGTAAGAATCCCATTTCAAATGCAGGAGACATGAGACGTGAGTCTGATCTCTGGGTGGGGAAGAGGAGGAGAGCACGGCAACCCATTCCAGTATTCTTGCCTGGAGAATCCCATGGACAGAGGAGCCTGGTAAGCTACAGTCCGTTGGGTTGCAGAGAGTTGTACACAATGAAGTGACTTAGCATGCATGCAGAGCTTCAGATAAGGTCACCAGTGTCCTAGTCAAATCTGACTGGTTTCCTTATAAGAAGAAGAAATGAGGAAAAAGACACAGAGAAAAGATCATGTGAAGACATAGGGAGAAGACAGATCTGCAAGACAAGGAGAGGCCTTAAAGAAACTAATCCTGCCAACACCTTGATCTTGGATTTCTAGCCTCTAACTCTTTGAGAGCCAACCTCTGTTGTTTACCCTGCCCAGTCTGTGGTCCTTTCAAATGCTTACGTTAGCAAACTGGTGGGCTTCCCTGGAAGCTCAGCTGGTAAAGATTCTGCCTGCAATGCAGGAGACCCTGATTCAATTCCTGGATCGGGAAGATCCCCTGGAGAAGAGATAGGCTACCCACTCCAGTATTCTTGGACTTCCCTTGTGGCTCAGCTGGTAAAGAATCCGCCTGCAATGCAGAAGACCTGGGTTTAATCCCTGGGTTGGGAAGATCCCTTGAAGAAGGGAACAGCTACCTACTCCAGTATTCTGGCCTGGAGAACTCCATGGACTGTATAGTCCATGGGGTCACAAAGAGTTGGACATAACTTAGCAAACTGGTATACAAAAGCAGCTGCTTAACCAACTAAGAATGTATAATTTGAAAATTAGGTGAGTTAAGAGGGCAATGAGCACTTTTGTCAAATACCTAAGCAATCACTATAGGGAAGAAACTATATGGGGATACTTTCTGGAAAAAAGAGACACCTGAAAATGGAATGAACAAACACCCTAGCACATAATTTGCTTAAGTACTGAACTTATCAGTTATGGCTGAGTCCTCTGGTTAGAGGAGTCAGCTCCTCAAAGACAGTAACATAGTAAGTGCTCAGTAAATATACTGAGTGAATGAATTTCTTCTGGAGGTAATGCATTTCCTGTCACTGGAGGTATGTGAACAGAAGTCAAACACACTGTTGGTGAGGATATTATTGGGAAGTTTCTGATAGAGGACACACAGGTTGGGCTATCTCAGGGTCCTTTTCAAAGCTGAAATTTTATTAATCTGATTCTACTACTGATGAATGAAATATAGGTAAGGTTCACATTTAAACATCTGTCTTCATGTGTGGATTTGTACCAGGCCCATGCACTTATATCCTGCATTTCTTCAACATGAATGTATTATCTCCTGACACAGAGAAAAAAAAATTAGTATAGTTTACTATAAATTGTTTGCTTAAAGCCAGCTCTTTTCACTTTTTTAATTTTTTTTGAGGAAGATAGACATTTCTGTTTCTTATGTCTGTTTAATTGAATGCATGAGTTCCAGCAGCAGAAGACTGTGGAGTTTTAATAAATGTCTCATGATGAATAATTAATAATATTAACTGGCATCATCTTCGTACACTCCTAAGAGCAGTGGCAGATGGTGAATTCTGGCTGTGTCTAATTCTCGCTGTGCCTGTGGCTGCCCATAGATCTTTCCAGAAGCCAGCATTCAAAGAACACAGTGAAACTCACAAGAATCTCATGAATTTTGCTGCTGTTCCAAAGATTATTCTGGCACAGACTCTGCTCTAGCAGATGAGCCGGTATACTTTCAATCACAGCCATTCAGCTAAAAAAAAAAAAAAAACCAAAAACTACCAGATGACCTTACAGAGATTTTGAAAAACAGGTCTGTCCTTGAATACAAAAGAGTAAGGGAAACAAGACATCCTCCTTCCTCCACCCATGGAAGATCCCAAATCCCCAGGTCATGATTCCAGGCCCTTCACGTAGCTCGGACATACGGAGCATGATGGTGTTCAGGTAATTGAAAAGCACAAACGTTTTCAATAAAGAACGTTTTTGTTTCATAATTCACTTTGGCAGATGTTTAATGTTTGCTGGCTCCCAGAAACCTGATTTCCAACTTGCTGAAATCCCGCCATGTACCCAGAACAGCACTCCACATGGAGCCAAGATGGCAACTTCTGCAACCCAACATATGTCTAGGTTTGCAATACCTTCACTTTCGTGTTTGTTTGTATTTTAGCTGTACCTCCAAAATATTTATTTTCATAAGCAATTGCATCACTCCAAGTGGAACCAAAGGAATGATCAACACTGACTGGCAACCAGATTAAAAAAAAAAAACTTTGCTATGACACAGATGGTGAGAAGTCAAACATGATTACCACTGCGGGGAGCGGTGCTCAGTACTGAAAGGTAAACCACGCTGAATGAGCGCTAACAGCCAAATTTCCCACCCAACTCCAACGTAATACCCGACACCAACATGAAGACGCTGGGAGAAATGCAGTGACAGCAAAGAGGAGTTGCCAAGGACAGGTTTATCTTCCTCACTGGAAAAGCAGGACTTGTATTACACAGGACTGGTTGTCACTGCTGATGTTCAGTCACTAAGTTGTGTACGACTCTGTGACCCCATGGACTGTAGCACTCCAGGCTTCTAAAAAAAAAAAAAAACCAAAAACTACCAGATGACCTTACAGAGATTTTGAAAAACAGGTCTGTCCTTGAATACAAAAGAGTAAGGGAAACAAGACATCCTCCTTCCTCCACCCATGGAAGATCCCAAATCCCCAGGTCATGATTCCAGGCCCTTCACGTAGCTCGGACATACGGAGCATGATGGTGTTCAGGTAATTGAAAAGCACAAACGTTTTCAATAAAGAACGTTTTTGTTTCATAATTCACTTTGGCAGATGTTTAATGTTTGCTGGCTCCCAGAAACCTGATTTCCAACTTGCTGAAATCCTGCCATGTACCCAGAACAGCACTCCACATGGAGCCAAGATGGCAACTTCTGCAACCCAACATATGTCTAGGTTTGCAATACCTTCACTTTCGTGTTTGTTTGTATTTTAGCTGTACCTCCAAAATATTTATTTTCATAAGCAATTGCATCACTCCAAGTGGAACCAAAGGAATGATCAACACTGACTGGCAACCAGATTAAAAAAAAAAAAAACTTTGCTATGACACAGATGGTGAGAAGTCAAACATGATTACCACTGCGGGGAGCGGTGCTCAGTACTGAAAGGTAAACCACGCTGAATGAGCGCTAACAGCCAAATTTCCCACCCAACTCCAACGTAATACCCGACACCAACATGAAGACGCTGGGAGAAATGCAGTGACAGCAAAGAGGAGTTGCCAAGGACAGGTTTATCTTCCTCACTGGAAAAGCAGGACTTGTATTACACAGGACTGGTTGTCACTGCTGATGTTCAGTCACTAAGTCGTGTACGACTCTGTGACCCCATGGACTGTAGCACTCCAGGCTTCCCTATCCTTCACCATCTCCCGGAATTTGCTCAAACCCATGTCCACTGAGTGGATGATGCCATACAACCATCTTATCCTCTGTTGCCCACTTATCCTCTTGCCCTCGATCTTTCTCAGCATCAGGGTCTTTTCCAGTGAGTCAGCTCTTCACATCAGGTGACCTAAGGACTGGAGCTTCAGCTTCAGTATCAGTCCTTTCAATGAATATTCAAGGTTGATTTCCTTTAGGATTGACTGGTTTGATCTCCTTGCTGTCCAAGAGATTTTCAAGGGACACTCAGCCTTCTGTATGGTCCAACTCTCACATCCATACGTGACTACTGGAAAAACCATAGCTTTGACTATACCTTTGTTGGCAAAGTGATGTGTCTGCTTTTTTAATATGCTTTCTAGGTTTGTCATAACTTTTCTTCCAAGGAGCAAGCATGTTTTAATTTTGTGGCTGCAGTCACCATTCACAGTGCTTTTGGAGCCCCAGAAAATAAAATCAGTCACTGTTTCCACTTTTTCCCCATCTAAGGCAGGATTGGTACTGTGTATCAAATGTCATTTGAGGCTCAGGGGGTCTCAAGAAATTTTTATTATTCTGTCCAGTGGTTTCCAAACTGTTTTATGAATCATTTTTAAGCGGACTTTGAAAGAAAACATTACCCTGGCATATTACAGAGTCTTGAGGTGGCACTGGCATGGCAGAAACCACGTCAGACTCAGAACTACATGGTCTGTGTTCAAGTCTAATCTCACCAGTTAACTAACTGGTGACCCAGAGCAGGCCATTGAGTTTCCTCATTCTTCAGCTCCTGCCAATAAAAAAGCAGGCCTCCCTGGTGGCTCACACGTTAATAATACATACCACTGGATGTGTTAATTAACTAGATGAGGGGAATATTTTCAATGTGTATGTATATGAAATCACCACTATGTACAATTTAAATCTTTCAATTTTAAATGCCAATTATATCTCAGTAAAGATGAAATTTTAAAAAAATACACACCTCGTAGGACTATAGTAAAGATAGGGTATGTGCACAGCAAGGCAGAGGCATCATAATGATGTTAATAACATCATGGCACTGACGATCATATTTATTGAGAGACTGCTTTGTGCTAGCGACTATGTGAAGCACTTTTCTTGTACCACTGCACTGAACTGTCAAAGCAAGTCTCTGAGTTTGGTGCTTTATCCCTATTTAATAGATGAAAAAACTGAAGTTCAGAGAATCCAAGGTCACTCAGATAAGAAATATTTGTTTGGCTGATGGGATGGAATTTTTATAAGCTTTACTATTTCCATAACTGAATACAAATTTCACCTAATCTTATGGAGTTAAATACCTTATTTTAATCTGAGACCTAATATTTATTAAGTGCCTTCTATGTGCCACAGAATGGGCTATTTTACAGGTTATCGCATTTAAGCCAAAGACGTGTGTGTGTGTGTGTGTGTGTGTGTGTGCGTACGCGCGCGCGTGCCTTCTATATGCCACAGAATGGGTTATTTTACAGGTTATCCCATGGACAGAGAAGCCTAGTAGGTTCACGGGGTCGCAAAGAGTCAGACACAACTGAGTGACTTCACCTCACCTCACAGGTGTGTGTGTGTGTGTGTGTGTGTGTGTGTGTGTGTGTGTGTATGTGTGAGAGAGAGAGAGAGAGAGAGAGAAAATGAGGTATTATCCCCATTCTAAAGATGGGAAAACTGAGATTCACCAGGCCTACTGCCTAAGGTGATACAGCTGTGAGTGATTTCTGATCCCGAACCCGAGCACAGCTCAGCACACAGCCTTCCTTTAACTTTCTGTGCTCAGTGACTCCAACATAAGTCACCTGAATGAAGGCAATAGAAAAGAATAAACTGTTATAGTAAAATATGGATAACATTCTCTCTTTTCTAATTCTCATTTTAAATTGAGAGTTACTAAGTATTCAGTCCAAAACCCAACCATGAACACTGCATTTTCACTGGCACAAAGAAAATGAAAAAAAAAAAAATCTCTGAGAATATTTTTTAAACATGGAACTTACAGTTAACATCAGGTCTTTTAAAGTAGTTCTGGCCAAAAGTAAATAATCAGTCTGGTCTCTACTCTGCCAAACAACTTTCTCTACATTTTTCTCCATCAGACAAACTTCTCCTACTCACCATCACCACCACTGTTCTCTCCCCACCGTCACCTGGACCACTCCCCTGGTGCCTCCCCTCCAACCTACTGTGTTTACTGCCACCTCCAAGCCTTTGTTACACTCTCCTCCCTTTGCCTAGGATGTGTTCCTCTTCAGCAGTTCAAATTCCCTCCATCACATTAATGATACTCCAACCCCTGCATTCCAAGAGGAGTTATCAGCTCTTCCTAGTCTCCTGGTGTATTTAATGACATCTCTGTTCCTCCTGGCGCTTGCTTATTAGCTTTAATGCTTCTAGATACATAGCCCATCTCTCCAAATGGATCCTTATGTCCTTGTGGATAGTCTGTCTTTGTTGTTTTTCTCTGCTCTGTTGTATTTAAAAAGCTCTTAATTGTTTTTATAACAATGGAAGAGTACTTTCTTAAGGGAAAACACCACGGACTCTGTAGTAGCTAGCATTTCTTTTCTTATATATTAAGCAAGAAAGATGATCTCCAACTGGGCACAGACCACTGATTTTCTTCTAGGTTCGTACAGTCTAGCATTTAATAGCTTACTTGTAATAACAATGAAGTTTGATAAAAGTGGCATGTATTACCCATAACATGAAGGTGATACCAGCTCCTGTGAAAACACTGTAGATTGTTCCTGAGTCCAATTATTGACCAAGTAGCTATTGAGTACCGACTAACTGCCTGATGCCCTGCTGGAAACTCGGATTCAGTAAGATATGATCTTGACCCTCCATAGGCTTACAGTCTGGTTGTAAGACAAAACGGTGATCATTCAGTACAACAGTGGTTAAAATATAACTTTCTATAACAATTACACGCCCTTAATAATAAAATAGAATCAAATTTATTACCAGGCATCCTTAATGTTTGATGGCAGTGTTCTTAAAGGGTGTGAAACAACCCTTTAGTGGGATTTTTTAAAACGTGTGGAGATGGTTTTGGTCACACCAGTGATGAAGGAGGGGCTGCCAGCCTCACATGGACAGGGGGCAGAACGGCTCCATGTCCTGCAACGCCTGTGCTTTCCCGCTCACAAAGAACCATCTCCTGTCCCACTGACATCCACATGCTCCCCCTGACATCCTTGAACATAAAAAACTCACTTATAATGATCTAAGTCCAGAATCTAACTCTTGGACATGTAAACAAAGTGTTTTTGCATAGGTTACACATCTTCAACATTTTCAAGGAATGCAACTGCTTGGTGTAAGTGGAGAAGAGACAGTACTCTGCTGTGTGGAAGCTTCAACAGGAACTGGTCAAGCATTTGGAAAATCCAAACACTCAGGGCAATGCTACACCTGGCCCACATCTGGGTCAGTCTGCCCGGGAGGCATGCATTCATGCTGGCTCTGGGACAGGTGCAGGCACCTGACTCTTTCAACGTGTCTGAGTGACAGTGACGGAGGATGGAAGGTGCTGACGTTCCAAGCAGTTTACCATGGATTACTTTCCTTAGCTTTCTCTTTTTATATCACAGATATGAGATACAGATATTTAAATACAGATTTTTTAAAAAGAAATTATATGGATAGGTGAGTTGTATTACCTTTCAATTTCATTTCAGGATAATAAAGGAGATGTGAGAAGATAGTTCTGATAAAAGGAGGAGCTGATCATTAGATCAGCCTATTACGGTTGAGAATCACTAGTTCTAAGCTCCTAAAGAAGTTTAAAGACAAAGTTCCTGACATTAAGAGGTCAAATTCCTATCTTCTCTTTTTGGGCATTTTTCCTCTTTTATCTTTGCATGCCGCGACAGGGCTTCCTACAGTAGCTATGCTTCTGCACCGTGGGTGTTTTTAGCAGATCCCATTTGATCTCTGCAGTCTTCCTGCAATGAGTGGCACTGGTGTGGATTTGGGAAAAGAGAAGCAAGGCAGACATATATATAGAGAGAAAATTTTTACCACTAACTACTACATTGAATGAGCCATTACAGTCCACCTAAGAGGAATGAAAAAATTCATTCAAAAGAGAAGTCGGAAAGTAAGAAGATACAATAATTTAAACCATTGAAAGTGAAGTGAAGTGAAGTGAATTCGCTCAGTCGTGTCCGACTCTTTGAGACCCCATGGACTGTAGCCCACCAGGCTCCTCCCTCCATGGGATTCTCCAGGCAAGAGTACTGGAGTGGGTTGTCATTCCCTTCTCCTGGGGATCTTCCTGACCCAGGGATCGAACCTGGGTCTTCTGCATTCCAGGCAGACGCTTTAACCTCTGAGCCACCAGGGAAGCCCTAATTTAAACCATTAGGACTTATTTATTAAAAATGGAAACCTAGAGAGGTATTGGAGTAGGAAATGGCAACCCACTCCAGTATTCTTTCCTAGAGAATCTCATCGAAAGAGGAGCCTAGCCGGTTACAGTCCACGGGGTCACAAGAGTCGGATATGACTTAGCGATTAAACCACCACCAGAGAAGTATAATATAAATCCGTGCTCTCACATGCTTGCAACATAGCTAAACATACAAATACTATATGCAGTTTCCTCTACACAGGAAGTGTCCTGACACTAAGTACCCTGAATTTGACAGAGGAGGCACACATATGCTGCCCAATTCCCAGGGATATGCCTGCTGGTGGGCTACCTGGAAGGTGGCTCGACTAGAAAAGTGATACAGGCTAAATCTAGGGGACAGAGGAACAGAAGAACAGTAAACAGCCAAGGGACTGTCTCATAGTGAGGGAAAGCAAGATGGTAAATATTCATGAGAAGGCGACAACCGAACTGAGTGATTTCATAGCAATATCAAAATTAAAGTCATATTTATATATATTCAGTAAATAAGTATAATACAGACTCATTTAGGGGCAGCTATGCAACCAATCCATTCTAAAGGAGATCAGCCCTGGGATTTCTTTGGAAGGAATGATGCTACAGCTGAAACTCTAGTACTTTGGCCACCTCATGCGAAGAGTTGACTCATTGGAAAAGACTCTGATGCTGGGAGGGATTAGGGGCAGGAGGAGAAGGGGACGACAGAGGATGAGATGGCTGGATGGCATCACTGACTTGATGGAGGTGAGCCTGAGAGAACTCTGTGAGTTGGTAATGGACAGGGAGGCCTGGTGTGCTGCGATTCATGGGGTCACAAAGAGTTGGAAACGACTGAGTGACTGAACTGAACTGAATGCAAGTATATTTTAAAAGCAATTTTACAATAATCTTAAGGGATTTCACTGGTGGTCCAGTGGCTAAGAATCCACATTCCCAATGCAGGGGACACAGGTTTAATTCCTGGTTGGGGAACTAAGATCCCACAGTCAGCACAGTGTGACCAAAAAGACAAAAAAAAAAAAAAAAAAAAAGGCAAAAATACAATCTCAAACATTTGGAAGAGTAAACTATTTTAAATAAATGACCTGCATGTTGATTATCTTGAGGTACATGATTTTGGAATTACGGGTTTATATATGATGGTAGCACAGGACAGTTTAAACAGAAATTGAGCCACACTGACAGTCACAGCACTTTTACAAGGCTATACAAAATCACACATTAGTAATCTGAACAAAAAGTTACAGCTCAGAAAATTATTTTATTGGGTAGGAGAGAAAGATGCTAATTCTCAAAACAGTTCTCAAATATGTCACCAGCTGAATAACCCTGACTATTTTTAGAGTAGAATATGATGTCTCATTTTTGAGAGACTAAAACAATTTTGACTTTTCCTTTTTTAAAAAAATAAAGGTTTGACTGAGCTTCAGAAAGGCAACCCATCCTAATTGGTTGTCATTTTTACTCTTATTATTGCATAGATTTGGGCTGCTTCTAAGAGCATCCTGGCTTGCCATCCAGGCAGACAATTCTGAAACACTCAATTTCTGACACTCGATTCCTCCCGGGGCTGCTGGATGGAGTCACTCTACAGCTTAATCTATGAAACGAGGCCACTCTGTCCTGGCCCCACTGTGACACCCGCAAATGCGCGGGAGATAAGACTTGATTTACTGTGTTCTTCTAACTCCACCACGTGCCTCATGTTCTAGGATATTCTGGGAGAAAAAGTGACCTCCAGGGAAGATCTTGTGTCATGGACAAATAAGGTAATCATTAAAGCCTGAAAGCATATTTCCCCTTGGCCTCTGCTCTTAAAGGAATTTATTCTTCATGATTAAGATCTCATTTCAAAATGTTCTGTAGACTAGGCTGAATGAGGATGTAAGCATAGCCCTGGGAGGATAGATGCTCAACTGAAAGCTAACTTGGAGACAAGAAAGAAGGTGCTCGAAAGTTGTTTCTCAATGATGTACAGCCCCTCCCTTGCTTTTCAGAGGATAAACAAATCTCACAAAATATCTGTCAGGAAGCAAAATATGACCTAGAAAATTTTTTTTAAAAATCTACAAGTAATTATCACAGAGTGGCACGGTAATTTCAAGGAAAAATATAATTCAGGCCTCATCTATTTATTTAAGCTGAATTATAAGAGATAATTACAGTAACACCTGCTATGAGATAATGTATTATAGTTTCATGAGCACAGGACAGGACTATATATTATGGCTATTCTTATACTTTATCTATTTTAAGTATAGAGAAAAAAATTAAACCTATTTTAAAAATTAGGCGCCTGGGGCTCTGAAAAACCAATTCCTCTTTTGAAATGGGTGATCGAAGACTGGAAGGTGAAAACCCATCTCATATATTTGAAAGGCTAGGGACCTCCCTTTAGGACTGCTAGCCTGTGACAATGGCTTCACCAGTGGCATAACAGTAAAGAATTCCCCTACAATGCAGGAGACCCAGGTTTAATCCCTGGTCTGGGAAGATCCCCTGGAGAAGGAAATGACAACCCACTCCAGTATTCTTGCCTGGAAAATCCCATGGGCAGAGGAGCCTGGCGGGTTACAGTCCATGGGGTCACAAAGGGTTGGACACAGCTGCGCGACTGAGCAGTCAGTCTCTTTCTCAGCCTACAACCTACATCCTGCAGGAGCGAGCTCTTCATGGCAAGAGTTCTCTCCTACAAATCAGTTATGTTCTTTCTATCAGCTACCTGCAGCATGCTTGGACTCACATCTGCAGCAGCTCAGCCCCTTCATGCCAGCTTCCTCACCTAGAAACCCGGGGGCTCCGATGTGAGGCTAAACTTCATTTGTTTGACCTAGTGAAGGACAACAGTGAACCCAGTCCAGGTCCTGAGAGGCAAGTTTCACACGGGTCTCTGCAACAAAAAATTCCGCTGCTCCACCTGGGACCCTGAACGTCGGCACTCAGGTTTTCGTTTTGGCCTGTTTATCAAACCAGTCAATCCTACAGGAAATTGACTCAATATTCACTGGAAGGACTGATGCTGAAGCTCCAATCCTTTGGCCACCTGATGCGAAGAGCCGACTCATTGGAAAACACCATGATGCTAGGAAAGATTGAAGGCAGGCGGAGAAGGGGATGACAGGAGATGAGATGGTTGGATGGCATCATCGACTCAATGGACATGAGTTTGAGGAAGCTTCAGGAGATGGTGAAGGACACGGAAGCCTGGCGTGCTGCAGTCCACAGGGTCACAAAGTCAGACATGACTAAGCAACTGAACATCAACCTGTCCAGATGGTGCCAAGACACACGGCTGAAACTGGCAAGACAAGAGAAGACTTCACCTCCCCACCAAAATGAATTGGGCCACCAGATCCTGGTGAAGGAGGTTCAAGCAGGAGAAACGCATCCCACCCCCTCCTCACTCTCACCCCCACCTCCACCCCCACCACACTGATGATAAGCCCTATTCCCAAAGCAAATGAGTGACTCACACCTTTAAGAGAGCTGGATTTTGTTCAGGGTCGCTCTGAGCTTCTGAATCCCCCAGGGATGAGGAGCTCGAATTCTGGACTCCACAACAGGGGAGCTGCACAGATCTTGGTCCAATGCAGCCCTGAGACTGAGGAAACAGCCACCAAGAGGCAAGCTTCTCCCCAGATGTGTAAGTGACCCTAGAGACAGAAGGAATAAACCCCCTCGGAGGAGGGAGCTGGATACCCCTGACCTGCCTAAGATGATCCGGCTTGCAAGTAGTGGATATCATGGCCCAAATGGTTGCATCTGTGCTCATTCCAGCTCTATGTGTTTACAAACCATTTCCTTATTCTTGATATCATGAGTGTCTAACAATAATCCTCTGAGATGATGGTGGTTTCACAATAAAATTATATCTCCATAATAAAAATCATCTCTTTAATCATATCTCTGTCTTCTTCCAAGAGATGACGTGAAAGGCAGAATTTCTAAAACTGTCCCCCAAAGCTGTCCTGCTCTAATCCCCATGAATTTGATGGGATCATGTTATGTAATGTTATGTCACATGGCAGAAATGACCTTAAAACAGGGAGATTATCCGAGCAGGCCTGATCTGATCCCAGGACTCCTTCTAAGCAGAGGACTTTTCTTGGACTGGTGGCAGAGGAAGAGAGGAGAAGCTTGGAAGCACGGGGGGAGTGTCAATGTGCCACTTCTGGCTGCAAGATGCAAAGAGCCCTAGCTCACAGCCAACAAGGAAACAGGTCCTTGGTTCTATAATAACAAGAACCTGGGTTCCACCTACAGCCTGAATGAGCCTGAACATGGATTCATCTTTTGAGCCTCCAGGTCAGAGCCCAGCTCAATCAAAACCCTGACTCTGGGGATTTCCCTGGTGGTCCAGTGGTTGAGAATCCGTCTTGCAAGGCAGGAGACGTGGGTTCGATCCCTCATCAGGGAGCTAAGATCCCCCATGCGGTAGAGCAACTAAGCCCTCGCATTACAGCTACTGAGCCCACACGCCACAACCAGAGAGTCCATGCGCTGCAACAGAAAGACCTGGCACGACACAGTGAAGATCTCACATGCCGCAACCAAGACCCAAGGTGCCCAATGAGATTAGTAAATATGAAAACAATCACCAGATTTTGGCCTATGGAGCCTCAAGCAATCACAACCCACTCCAGTACTCTCGCCTGGGAAATCCTATGGACAGAGGAGCCTAGCAGGCTACAGTCACTAGCCTACTATTCATGAAGTTCCAAAAGAATTGGACATGACTGAGCAACTGAACAACAACAAAACCTCTAGCAGAGATGAAGCTTTGACCCCCACCTGACTCTGCACCCAAGGAAACTGTGAGGTAACAGGTGGGTGCTGTTTAAATTGCTAAGCAAGTGGCAACTTGTCACACAGTAACAGAAAATAATACAGATGATCTGGAAGGCTCAGAATTAGGACTCATCCTTTCCCTACACTTATACACACACACACACACACACACACACACACACACACACACACACACACACACACACGCCCATTCTGTCCTGGTACTAAATGCTACTCTGAGCTATTTATCACATTTCCCCGCTTCCTCATTATTTCAGTAGTCACCTCATGCTCTCTTGTTATTTCTCATCTAGATTCTTATCTGGCTTCCCTCCCTCTAGTTTCCCCACCCTTTAATCTGAGACAACGCTGCCAGATTTGGTTTCATAACTTCATAGTTCCCAACACTAGAAAAATGGGAACAGGAATGAAGTTCTTAATAGTCCATGGTATCATTAATAATAAAGAGAGGATGAATAAAGGACGATATGGTGAGGCTCTTTTTCATAAAGTGAAGTGAAGTGCAAGTCCCTCAGTTGTGTCCAATTCTTTGTGACCCCATGGACTATACAGTCTATGGAATTCTCCAGGCCAGAATACTTGCGTGGGTAGCTGTTCCCTTCCCCAGGGAATCTTCCCAACCCAGGGATTGAATCTAGGTCTCCTGCATTGCAGGTGGATTCTTTACCAGCTGAGCCACCAGGGAAGCCCTCTTTATCATAAAACTAAATATTTTATATTTGAAGAACTTATATTCTAACTTTTCTTAACTTTTATTGCTGCTGCTGCTAAGTCGCTTCAGTCGTGTCCGACTCTGTGCGACCCCATAGACGGCAGCCCACCAGGCTCCCCCGTCCCTCCCTGGGATTCTCCAGGCAAGAACACTGGAGTGGGTTGCCATTTCCTTCTCCAATGCATGAAAGTGAGAAGTGAAAGTGAAGTCGCTCAGTCGTGTCCGACTCTTATTGCTATGAAATGATAATCATGACTGCAGCAGTTGTTGTTATTGTTTAGTCACTAAGTTGTGTCTGAGTCTTTGCGACCCCATGGACAGCAACATGCCAGGCTTCCCTGTCCTTCACTATCATTGCAGCAGAAATGGTCACAATTCTTGCCTGCTTGTTCATCCCTCTGCACTGTGACCCAGTAGCTCCTTACAGCAAGAGGAGGACTCCCGTCTCTCCAGCTCTCGAATCTGAGCTCGCGTGTGCCTTGCTTTGGGTGGTGGGACTTGTGTGCTGGGGTTTCCTCTCTTGCTGCAGAGAACCCTGAGACACACTGAAATGAGCCAGGGCTGGCCTAGGATTAGAGACCAAGTGAAGACAGACCCTGTCCGTCCATCCGAGCTGCCCACCCTGAGGGGCCAGATGGCATCAAGGCTACCCAGCTCCAGGTCGGCAAGCCTGGAAAAGAAGAGCCTCGGAAGATACTCAAAGACGATGAACGGGCGCTGCTGTAAGATGCTGCATTTGGCAGGGTGGGGGTGGGGGTGCGGTTCTTATGCAGCAAACTCATACAACAGAGAAACTAAGTTGAAGTGGTTTAATAATATTACTTCCACCATTCTTGGTGGTCCAGTGGTTAAGAATCTGCCTGCCAGTGCGGGGACACTAGTTCCATTTCTAGTCCAAGAAGATCCCACATGCCTCGAGCATTTAAGCCCGTGCACAACGACTGAGCCCATGCTCTGAAGCAAGAGGAGCCACTGCACTGAGGAGCCGGCGCACTGCAACAAAGGCCCAGCACAGCCAAAGAATAAATACAATGGCATTAAAGTTTTAAAAAATACACATTCTTAGAAAACTGAATCCTCCCTGTAAGCGCTTTTAATTTTCTAAGTATTTAACAGGCTCAGGATTTTTTTTTAAATCTTAAAACTATTGCCTTAACCCACAACTCTAAATATGTCTTTATCTTGCTTAAAAGGCTATGAAAACTATTCTGAAGAAGATTTGGATGCCTGTTTATATAGGTATTATTCCGCTTGATAAGTGATATCAGGTCAACGAGCAGAGTGATGAGGGAGAAAGCTGCAGCTGGAAGTCATGGTCTGGGGCAGTCATGTCAAGGTGAAAAGATCTTCTGTCAAGAGCCTAGAGAGCTGCCAAGTAGCTTAATTAACCCAGATCTATCTTTCTTATGGAGAAGGCAATGGCAACCCACTCCAGTGTTTTTGCCTGGAGAATCCCATGGACGGAGGAGCCTGGTTGGCTGCTGTCTATGGGGTCACACAGAGTCGAACACGACTGAAGCGACTTAGTAGTATCTTTCTTATTGTTTCCTGAGAAACCACCTGCTGGGTGATTTAGCCTTTCGCTTTTTAAACTTCTTGGGTGTGGTCTACTCTACCGCAAAGACAATGGGCTTCCCCTGTGGCTCAGCAGTAAAGAATCTGTCTGCCAATACAGGAGACAGGGGTTTGATTCTTGGGTCAAGAAGATCCCCTGGAGGAGGAAATGGCAACCCACTCCAGTATTCTTGCCTGGAGAATTCCACGGTCAGAAAAGCCTGGTGGGCTACAGTCCATGGGGTCACAAAGAGTCGGACATGAATGAGCACACACATGCAGGCAAGGGAACTAAAATACTATATGCCGTAGGGCATGGCCAAAAAACCCCACAACAACTGCAGTTTGAAATGGACAGATTTAACCACAAATTCAACACAGCTAGAAGAAAGAACTGGTGAACTGGAAGATGTATCTGAGGACATTTTCCAGAATACAGCACAGACAGAGGAAGAGACAGATGACGCAAAAGAGCTTAGGACACCGGCTTTAATTCCACGGTCAGAAAAGCCTGGTGGGCTACAGTCCATGGGGTCACAAAGAGTCGGACATGAATGAGCACACACGTGCAGGCAAGGGAACTAAAATACTATATGCCGTAGGGCGTGGCCAAAAAACCCCACAACAACTGCAGTTTGAAATGGACAGATTTAACCACAAATTCAACACAGCTAGAAGAAAGAACTGGTGAACTGGAAGATGTATCTGAGGACATTTTCCAGAATACAGCACAGACAGAGGAAGAGACAGATGACGCAAAAGAGCTTAGGACACTGGCTTAAGAGAATAAGAAATTTTACATCTAAGTATAGTTCCAGAAGAGTAGGATGACATTTTTTTGACTTATGACTTCAGGATTTTCCCCAACTCCTCTATCAATTAAATTAAATTTATAAGCAGGGGAAATTCATCCTGTGAAAGAAATGGAAAAAGAGGACTCTCAAGTGTGGTACAAACGGGATTACATCGCTAGGTGTGGTAAGAGAACACCAAACAGAAATATTGAATTTGGGGAGGGCTCATGTACAGTTAGACATCTCTGTCATAGATGTATTAGTGGTGGGGAAAACAAGAAAAAAGGTTGACGAACTTAGTCAGACAGACATTCTGAGATTTGAGGGTTAAAAGAGTTGAAATCTCATGTCAACTCGTAAAACATTTCCTTAAGAGTTGTTTTAAGAATAAAAATAGCTAACATTTATAGAGTGGTTACTGCATGCTTGAGCTTTACAAATATGATTTGATTTAATCTTCACAATTACAAGAGACAAGTCAATCATCATTTGGACATTTCAGTCTTAGGAGCAAGGCTTTGAGAGGTCAAATACCTCGTCCAGGCCACATGTTTAGTAACTGGCTGGACTAGGATTTAAGTTCAGGCTCCCAGGAACTTCTCTGGGAATCCAGTGGCTAAGATGCCATGCTGCCAATGCAAGGGGCCCACATCTGATGCCTGGTCAGGGAACCAGAACCCACATGCCACAACTAAAGATCCTCCATGCCACAACGACGATAGACAGTCTTGTGGTCTGCAGTAAGACCTGGCACAGCCAAATAAATAAAAACAAATGTTAAAAAATAAATAAACACAGGCCTCCTGATTCCAGAGTCACACTGCTTTGGATAAACATAAAAAGTAATAATTTTTAAGGAAAAAAATAGAATCAATGCTGGATTAGGAGTCAAAACAATTTGATTTGAACTCAGCTCAGTCGTTTATAGTGTTTCTTAGTTACATACACACTCAGAGTCCTAGTTCTTTCATTTGCCAACTGGGGATAATAGTATTATTTGCTTCCTATGATTAGCTTAATAATTAAATATTAGGTATATATGAATGCATAATATGCTTTACAATAGAAGATGTTATTCCTAACTATGATCTTCTATAACTTGGGCATGCTCTAGTGTTAGATGCATTTAATATAACCAATCTTCCAAATATTCCGAAAATAATGGCTGAACCATTCATGTGTAATCCAGATGCAGAAAATTCAAGGCAATAACTTTTAGCTAAACAATATAATATGTGGAAACATTTTCTTTTTGTCAGAGCTAAACATTCTTTTCCCATAAACTCTAGGGGCTGGGAAAATCTGTATAGTCAATAGTTAAGCCACAAACAGGGTTTTATGGATGGAGAGAGGGTAATTTGCATTCCAGAATGTACTGCATCATGTCAGGTAAGTTTCCACATCATCTATTTACCATTGTCCAGGAAACGAACCTTAGCTATTCTTTTAAGAAAGCATTTCCTTCTCACGTGTGGGTGCGTATGTGCTAAGTCTCTTCAGTTGTGTCCAGCTCTTTGTGACCCCATGGACTGTAGCCCACCAGGCTCCTCTGTCCATGGGATTTTCTGGGCAAGAATACTGGCATAGGTTGCCATGCCCACCTTTAGGGGATTTTCCCCACCCAAGGATTGAAACTGTGTTTCCTGAAGCTCCCTGCATTGCAGGCGGATTATTTACCACTGAGCCATCAAGGAAACCCGTCCTTCTTGTGATAAGTGATAAAACATCACTCATCAGTAAAGAATCCGCCTATAAAGAATGCAGGAGACTTGAGTTCAATCCCTGAGTCAGGAAGGTTCCCCTGGAAAAGGAAATGGCAACCAACTCGAAAGTATTCTTGCCTGGGGAATCCCATGGACAAGGACCCTGTTGGGCTACAGTCCATGGGGTCGCAACCAAGCCGCATGCACAGAAAAGAGTAAAACCTGTGGGAAATGAATTGACATCATCATAGCAATCACTGAATTTAAATTGATATGTTTTGTTGTGCCTTGCTTTTTCAAAATAAACATCTATTAAAATGCCCCAGCCAAGAGAAGAATATTCATGTATGACTGGAGATATTAACTTGAGACACATTTGGCATTTCCCCAGGGGATGTCTCTGTCCGTTAGGATACCATCATCTTTGCCCATCCAGATTTAATCTCTTGGGAAAATAAAAACTCTGGGCTTTGTTTTTCTTTTTTTTTTTTTTTTTTTCTAATTGGATTCGGTCCAGTGTATTATTCTTCCCTCCTTTGGCACCTAGGTTGGAAGAGAGAAAACATCATGTTCACATGCCTACGTCCAGATTTTGTCAAGTTATGACCCATGCGCTGTTTAATGTCCTATTTTGGCTAAATTCTCTCTCCCGTGACATGTTGTTTCAAGCTTTTCATGCTTCACAGTAAAAGATGCAATGGACTGGAAAAGGGACTTTGAGAGATCCCGTGTCAGAGTATGTGGCCTTTTAGCCATTGTTTTTACTAAAAAAGCGTGAGGTACCACAATGGATGCTAAGGGATTGTTATTAGTTGGTCCAATTTATAAGTCTTTAAGCAAACAAAGACTGTGTCAGTGAGGCAAACACAAAGTCCTCAAAACATCTTTCAATCACTTGTACTCTGCAACCCTTCCAAACAGATATAAGGAAGCATCCATAAAATCAAATAACTTTCACAACTGAAGATGAACCTTTCATCTTGGGAAACAACTTCTCTTATTTTCTTTCAGAATTACAGGTCTTCTTTTGGATCCACGACCTATTCACCTCTGGATTCCCAAGGCAAGTATGCCTGGTGTGATAATTAAGCATTTGCTGGGGCTTCCCCGATGGCTCAGACGGTGAAGAATCTACCTGCAATGCAGGAGACCTTGTTTGATCCCTGGGTTGGGAAAAAATCCCCTGGAGAAGGGAATGGCTACCCACTCCAGTATTCTTGCCTGGAGAATCCCATGGAGAGAGGAACCTGGCGGGCTACAGTCCATGAAGTTGCAAAGAGTCGGACATGACTGAGCACTAACACTTGCAACTTGCACTTGGGTGAATGAATGAATATCAGGTCAAGAAATGACAAGGTATTTAACTGTTTGACTGGATGCAAAATGAAATTTTGTTTTTACTGAGATAGTAAAGATTTTATGTGATGCAGGAAGATACTAGGTCAGGAAGTAGTAGGTGTGGGAGAAATAGGAAGTTAGGAAGGAGACAGACAGCAGGTCTGCTGAAAATCAGAGTCAGAGGCTCTTCTTGACTTATGAAACCCATTAAAAATCCCAAACAGGCATCTGCCCACTGTCACCACAGAGTAAAAGCAGCGAAATATCCAAGCAGAAATGATAACGAGGGGCAGCAATCGTACCAGGGTGGCTGGAAGACGGCAGGAAATGCAAAACTCCAAGGAAAGATTTGGAGCTTCACATAGAGAGCCTGGAATGCCATTAAAATGGTTTTTAGATCTTATTTCCATGGGCAATAGGGAACCATCAAAAATTTTAATAGCATATTAGATATGCATTTCTATAACACACAACACTTTTTAATCTTCTCCAACCAAACCAGAGCTGGTAACAGCTCTTGCCCCTGGATCATTCGAGAACCCCTGGTGGCTCTGACTGCCACAACAAGTTCTGCCAGTCTTCTGGTTCCTAAGCTGAGCACGGTTAAGTCCTCGCTGCTAAGTCTTATTTTTCTTTTCTTTCTTTCTCTCTTTTTTACTTTTTTAAATTATGAAAGTATGATAACCCATTTACAGGAGACTTGGAAAATACAGAACAAAGTTACATATAGTTCCATTGTATATGACAATTATTTTTTAAGTAGATAAATTAAGGTTTTTAGTTGGAGTTTCAATATCAAACTCTTATTTTTCTTAAGTGAAGTGAAATTCACATGTATAAAGCAAGCCATTCTAAAGTGAACAAGTCCCACTAAGTCCTCAGACTCCATCCCTGCCTCACATGCTGCTCTTGGGCTCAGGTCTGATGTTGCTCCCCCCATGTGGAGGCTGTCTCACTGGTTCCCCTTTCCATCTCAAATGAGGTGTATCTTGAAGTGAAGTCCCCTACAGGAACTCCACTCCCTTTGCCTGAAGTGAGTGAAAGTCACTCAGTTGTGTCTGACTCTTTTCGACCCCATGGATTATACAGTCCATGGAATTCTCCAGGCTACAATACCAGGGTGGGTAGCCCTTCCCTTCTCCAAGGGATCTTCCCAACTCAGGGTTCAAACCCAGGGTCTCCTGCATTGCAGGCAGATTCTTTACCAGCTAAGATATCAGGGAAGCCCCCCTTTGCCTGAAGGTGATCTCTGATGCTCCCTGCTCAGACTCCCAAGGTCAAAGCTTCAGCCACCCAAGCCCCACTCCCTCCCACTTCCACCTGACAGGAAGGGTCCAAGCGTACGGGCACCCTCCTCTCCCAGGACCCTCAACTCTGCCCACTTCCTGCCCAGGTGGGTCAACAAGGCTACTTTCCTCTGATTCCCACCCCTCCTTTCACCCAAACCAAAAAATTAATTCCATCACTTTCTGATTGCTCATCAGAAGGAAGGCTCAGCCTTTAGGACCCCCACCCCTCAAAAAACACTCAATTTTTCAGTCTGAGAAAGAGCAAGTAATTGCTTTTCGTACATCTCAATCTTCCTTGTGAGTTAATTCATCTTCCTCATGCCATGAGATGAGCAGACAGCAAGACTCCTTGGCATCTTAGAAACAGACACACAGACATACACAGGAGGCTCCATTATTCAAGACTTTTGATGAGACTCTGTTCTGCCAGTTTTACGTAAAAGTTTCAAATCATTTCTTGAGGGTGTTTTGGATGGGACAGGATATGGAGAACATGGGTATTTGTGGGGGATAATGGAAGTTTCACTAGTGGAGGACACACAGTGGGGAAGATGGTGACCTAACCTGCCACCCAGGAGGTACACAGTGTGTGCAACAGGTGGGTCCACATTCATCAAAAGCCGACATTTTTGTTAAACGTGTGGAGGTAAAAAGGGGCTTCCCAGGTGGCGCTAGTGGTAAAGAATCCAACTGCCAATGCAGGAGACTTAAAAGTGCGAGTTCGATCCCTGGGTCAGGAAGATCCCCTGGAGGAGGGCATGGCATCCCATGCCCTCAATATTCTTGCCTGGAGAATCCCATGGACAGAGAGGCCTGGAGGGCTACACAAGGGATGGCAAAGAGTTGGCCACGACTGAAGCAACTTAGCACACTGGTGCAAAAAAAAAGGAGGATGTAGCATTCAGCATATTTCATACATTCCCTAAATACGAAATAGTAAGATCACAAGGAGAGGCAAAAGATGCCTCCGTGGTTTACTCCAGAAGGCTATACCAAGTACCTCTTTTTTACATTTCTAATTATAAGGCTAAGAGAAAACCAATGATTTAAGTAAGTGTTCAGTTTCCTGTTTTCACAGATGGCATCTCATGTTGTCTTCTAGTTCACCTTGAATTTGCATCCTCCCCAGGAACCATCAGCCTCAATTCAGAGGCTGACATCAGTTTCTCAGCTGTAGGTACACTACTGTCTGTGAAGTCTTTCCTTCATGTGGGACCATGAGGGCAGCTTCAGGGATTCATTCCACCACCAAGAATTACTTGATGTAATTAGTCAAAACTTAGCACTTTACCAATTAAGCATGTTAGAAAAAAGAAAAAATCAGACTTGGAACTTTCAAGAGGCCCTCCTACAGTCATGGGGAAAATGTTCCCTTCCGAAAGGGAGAGATTAGTAGGTACCTGGCAGGACAGGTAACCTGGGAGTCTGCCCTGGGAACACAGCCCAGAATGGTCTTGCAGGCATTCTCTAAATTCAATACCTGTTTGTTCAGGTGCCCTCTTTTTACCACATGCATCCTACTTGGCTTTAATGATCTTTTCTAGCAACTAAAAGAGCAACAAGTCAGCCCTTTGTCTCCATTCACTCTACCCTTCCTCCCTAGCATTCCCCTACATCTATTATTTTACAACATTTTTTCAGAGAGTTAGAACATTCTGAATGGGTCAAAGATGAAGCAAGAATCCTCATGTTAAAGAACCTCTTGTGTAGATGGCCAAAAACCTAGAAAATGATTCTGCATTTTATCATTCTTAATTTTTAAAATTTTGACTTTTGCTCCTAACCCTGCAGGACATCTAAATACTACATAACTAGGTCTCAGTTACATTAAAATCATCTGGCCACCTTGCATAGTGATATTTCTTTTATTTCTTACTATATACTAATATATTCTATACATAATTCTGTATATTATATACACAATTCCTGTTATTTTCACTTGGATGTGTTGAATTATAAGTAGATTTTATTATATCTGATAGTCTATAAGATCTAAATTTTGATTCATCAGTGAGAGCTAAAAACTATTAAAATCCCTTTTCTTTCTTAACCAAACAAACTTGGCTTTAGATGTTGAAAAGCTAAATAACAACTCCTTCTTTCACTTTGTATTTCTGCAGCAACCCTCCATAAGCACATCCCTTGCACAATAGGGCAATTTTGAACATAAGGAAACGCAAAAGAGAGAAACACCTGAATGAGCATGAGCCCTGTTACACACAGAGGTGGCACAGATGGCTCCCTTCCGCTCTTCTACGTCCACATTTATTGCATGCTTTGTGTCCTCTCTGAGTCAAAGGCTAGACCAGTACTATCCAACATAGAAGCCAACAGTCCCCCGTGGCTACTGAGCTCTTAAGATGTGCTCTCTAAAACATATATCAGATTTCAAAGACTTCGTAGGACAAAAGAATGTAAAATATCTCAAGTGATTTTTACACTGATCACATGTTACAGTGGTAACACACTGAACATACTGGTGAAGACTATGAGAACCTGCATCTCTCGCAGTCAGATCAATAGCACTGGGATTGTAGGGAAGGTTGTGCTGGGCACTAGGTGGGGATTCACTTGTGACAAAAAGGGAAGGATCAGGTGTGACTTGCTTTTATTTACAAGACAAAAGTAAGACTTTACATCACAACACAATCCTCTACAGAGCCTCTGAATTCAATCTCTTCACACTAGCAGAGACAATCCTTTGCCCACTAAGGTCCGTCTAGTCAAGGCTATGGTTTTTCCTGCGGTCATGTATGGATGTGAGAGTTGGACTGTGAAGAAGGCTGAGCACTGAAGAACTGATGCTTTTGAACTGTGGTGTTGGAGAAGACTCTTGAGAGTGCTTTGGACTGCAAGGAGATCCAACCAGTCCATTCTGAAGGAGATTAGCCCTGGGATTTCTTTGGAAGGAATGATGCTGAATCTGAAACTCCAGTACTTTGGCCACCTCATGCAAAGAGTTGACTCATTGGAAAAGACTCTGATGCTGGGAGGGAGTGGGGGCAGGAGGAAAAGGGGACAACAGAGGATGAGATGGCTGGATGGCATTACTGACTCGATGGATGAGAGTCTGAGTGAACTCCAGGAGTTGGTGATGGACAAGGAGGCCTGGCGTGCTGCGATTCATGGGGTCGCAAAGAGTCGGACACGACTGAGCAACTGAACTGAACTGAACACTAGAAGACCTCTTAAGGTCTATCAATAAACCAAACCTTGAAAACTGATGTTTCAAGGAAAGGTGGTGGGTGGGGTGGGGATGGTTGCAGGGTAGGGGTGGTGAGGGGCTGAGGGCTTGTGGGGGTGGGAGAGGCTAAGGGAGGGTTTTCCCATGGGGAGAATTAGAAAGCAACATCAGGAGATTCCGGAGAATAAGAGGACGATGAACATCATGAAACTTCTGTTATTGGTCTTGGAGAAATTACAACAAAAGGAAGAAGTGGTAAGTTCCAAAGAAAGGGGACTAGAAATTTTCAGAAGGGAGAAGAAATATTCCAAAACTGCAAAGCTTGAAGATGGATTTTTATGTTTAAATACAAGAGCAAATTATATAACAAGTAGCTTTTCAGTACTTTAAAAAGAAATCAGTAATCATTAGGAACTAATAGTTGTTCATGATATTAACCTCTACTTGTGTGTGTGTGTGTGTGTGTGTGTGTGTGAGCACGTGCGTGTGCACTCAGTTGTGTCTAACTCTTTGCAACCCCAGGGACTGTAGCCTGCCAGGTTCCTCTCTCCATGGAATTTTCCAGGCAAGAATACTGGGGGAGGTTGCCATTTCCTATTGGTAAATTTAAAAGATCATGGAAATGTAGGAAGGAAGTTTGCAGAATCTTTTATTAAACTTTTAGAGATAATCCAGAAAAATACAGACCTGATACCATACTTGGGAACGTCACAATCATACCAATAAGGGTCAACTTATGTCCAACACACAGAAGATTCTCAGTTAACAGTGGTTTATTGAATGAATGTTTGGATGATGAGTCTTTACCAGTTCCCCTTCCCAAGCAGTTCATTCCCTTTCTTATGTTCTTAGAGTACTGAGTTCACGTTTATATCACACAGCACACTCTAATTAATTTTTATTGTCTGTCACTCCCTCCAGCACATCATAAAATCCTCTAGTCAGAATCTTATTCACCTTTGGTCCCCAGGGCCCAACATTACACCTGAAATAGCATGGTGCTTGCTCAGTGTTTGTAAATAAAACAAACAAAAAACAGAATACATATACCCAAAGTTCAGAAAGTTTGGGAATGAAAGTACTAAACTCTCTTTTAAATGATAACACGATAGGACTACCCTTCAAAAGGCCCTTGAGCTGGCTAACTGAAGAGCCCATCTGTCATTCTGGCAATGCTCAGACCACATCGGAGGTGTCAGCACCACATTTTAAAAGGGATTCCCTGGCAGTCCGGTGGTTAAGTGATCCACATTTGCTTTCCAGTGCAGGGAGCACAGGTTCAGTCCCTGGTTGGGGAGCTAAGATCCCACATGCCTCACGGCCCAAAAAAAAAAAAAAAAAAAGGAAAAACATAAAACGAAGCAATACTGTGACAAATTCAATAAAGACTTAAAAAAAAAAAGTTAAAAAAAAGAACCTTGATAAACTGAGGCCCAGGATATCAAAAAGTACGGAAACAAACTCAGGAACAACTAGTTGTAAAATGGGAGATATTTAGATTAAAAAAGATACTCAAAAGAAACACAATCAGTTTCTTCAAGTCTTACAAAGGGCTGTCACACACACAAAAAAGAGTGGATTTACTTTCTGTGTTTTCAGAGTCCAGAACCAGGGAGACTGTACAGGAGGTGGTCAATTTGATTATATCATGAGGACTAGGTTCTAGCAAACTAGAGTTGCTCACTACTGAAAAAGACAGAGTTTTAAATGGTGAAACTCCTTGTCACTGAAAATTTCCAGAAGTGATCAAAGAACTATATAACAATCCAACAGATGTATCAGAGGTATTAGGCTGGGCATTCATAGGTTGGAAGAAAAGACGGCTAAGGCCACCACCCAGCTTCCGTGTAATACACGGCGTTACAGCATTATTCCTTCTAACACAGGTTCTGGCATTGTCTTCAGTTTATATACCTCACATTTCTCTATAATTTTCATTATAGGCACTGTGTTTTCTATCTTAAAATTCTCTTTCATTTTACTTTGGTTAAGCTGTTTGAATCTAACTAGCTGTAAGCTGTGGAACTATCAATAAACATGGTAAACTTTAAGTACTTCCTTTCATTAATAGATAATTGGATATCTCAAATTTAAGTCTTCCTCCCTTTCCAATTAAACCACATAGGTAAAGTGGCTGCCGTCTTTTCAGAAAAATATGGCATTTAATTGCCATCTTTCATCATACCTTCATCTAGATTTCTGTTTCTGCTTTTCTTCTTTACAAACTTATATCCTTGATTTTTAGCTACACTCCAAACAAATCTCACATCTCCAGATTATCCCCAACAATAAGGCATTCAAATGTCTCTAGAATAGGCCATTAAGAATACAAATACATTTGGGAGCCCAGCCCTGCGCTCTGTGAGGAGCTAGAGGGGTGAGGTGGGGAGGCTGGGAGGGAGGCTTGAGAGGAAGAGTGTATTATACACGTCTGGCTGTGGGGAAGGAAATGGCAGCCCCTCCAGTATTCTTGCCTGGGAAATCCCACGGACAGAGGAGCCTGGCGGGCGACAGTCCATGGGGTAGCAAAGAGCTGGACACGACTGAGCAACTGAGTGTGCACATATACACACACTTATGGCTGATCCGCGTTGCTGTATGGCAGGAACCGTTTGGTTGCTGTACTGGCAGAAATCGATACAACATTGTAAAGCAAGTGTCCTCCAGTTAAAAAAAAAAGAATATAAATAATTTGAATAAACCAACTTTAAGTACAATTGGTTGACTGTTACATATTTATCTCTAATTTTCTAGTAAGTACAATGCCTTAAAGAGTAACTTTTCTTTGTGGAGCAGTTTTCAAATGCAGCTGATTTCTCAATATTTTCCATATGATAGTCAAGCAGAGAGAAATAAATCCAAGTACCATTTTCTGAAGAAATTGAAACTAGATGGGGAACAGAGAAGTGAGAAGTGAGAAATATATATGTATGAATATCTAGGATACAAAGTAGAAGAAAATGGTTTAATAATATGGAAACAAGTAAAGCGTTATGATGGGAATACTATTTATTGGCCAGTAGTGGATTTAAGCATCAGGAGATTTGAGATCTTCTGTTCCAGGAACATAACAGAGCAAACAGCTGCCTTCTGGGTGGTCTCACGACACCAGTTGACCTTTACCGGAGCAGTGTACTACAGAAAACATTCTTGTCCACTTTGCAACCTCAGCCCCAGACTTTGCAGGACTCGGAATATTGGAGATGCTTAATGTTGGCTGAGTGAATACATGAATGAGTAAATAGACCAGATGCAGGTCAGGAGCATGGTGGGAAGGCTGAAATATCAGCGATAGATGCCCCACTAGATAAACCAGATTAGAGGAGTGAAATGTTAATGTCAGCACTGAACTAATGTAGAGACCTTGAAGAATGAATCTCAAGAAAACAGAAAGGCTTCCAGTGAACAGAGGGGCAGGTCACTCAATATCATGTAGGTCAAGGAAGTAAAGAGAGAGTGTCTATGAAGTCATGATGGCAGATGTCTGCCAGGCTTCCACATCATGTGAACCCATACTAAAGGGAACAATTAAAATCAGCTATATTTGGAAAGGCATCTGCTGGGTACAGGCTCTTTAGAGATGGAGAACTCCCAAGGTCAGCACTCTGACCTTGGCAGAACTCCAAACAAAGGAAACCATGGGCCACTGGGTCTGTATATTGACCTGTGTCCTAAGATGTCACTTTGAAACAGACCCAGGATTCAAATACAGGTTCTCTGTCCCTTGGTCTGGATGTCACTTTAATTCTTTTTTCCCATACTCCAAATTGTTGTTTAGTTGCCACATTTAGTTGTCACGTTCTAACTCTTTGTGACCCGATGGGCTGCAGCCCACCAGGGTCCTCGGTCCATGGGATTTCCCAGGCAAGAATACTGGAGTGGGTTGCCATTTCCTTCTCTAGAGGATCTTCTTGACTCAGGGATCAAACCCGAATCTCCTACAATGCGGCAGATTCTTTACAAGTGAGCCATCAGGGAAGCCCTGATACTCCAAGGGAGAACCTCAATTACAACTCCCGAGTGACAAGGGACCTTAAAGGGCTCATATTCCCACACCCCCTACCCCCCCACCCACCGCGACCCAGGCTCTCAGGATTTCTCCTTAAGATTTCTTTAAAACTCCCAGAATCATTTGCTAGGGTTCTCCTACCACACTGACCTTTCAATGGGCCCTTCATTTTCCATTAGAATCAGTTTTCCTAAGTTTATGTTCAACCTCCCAAGTGATATAAAATGTATTTAAAACCATTTTATAATGGGGGAATACAACTATCCCATTACAGTCTCAAAATAAAAGGGCTTTCAGTCTTGTGTACAAACTTTGTGTTGGGAATAGGGAGTTGGCACAGGCACGGCCAGCGGTTCTGAAGCTCCACACATACAAATGGTACAGTAAGCAACTCCCACCTGGCTTCCCTGGTGACTCAGACGGCAAGCAGCCGCCTGCAGTGCAGGAGATCTGGGTTCAATCCCTGGGTCAAGAAGATCCCCTGGAGAAGGAAATGGCTACCCACTCCAGTATTCTTGACTGGAGAATTCCACGCACAGAGGAACCTGGCAGGCTTCAGTCCATGGGGTAGCAAAGAGTTGGACATGACTGAGTGACTAACATTTTCACTTTCATGCAGTTCCCAGGCTGGGGTTGGGGGAGTTGATGCTAACAACCTGGGACTGTGCATCGGTGGTCCCGGGCAGTGATGAACCTAAGGAATAAGTTATCTCCATAAGGACACATTCATCAGGAAGGATTCTAAATTACTCAGTGCTATGTCTCAGTCTGGCGGACAGCCCATTAAGTTTACTGGCCTTTAAGAGAACAAAGGTACATCACAGCAAACTTCCAGAGACATTGGAAAACATAGGTGTAACTTGGCCCAGGGGAGAGAGTCCTGTGCCAGGTTTTTTGGAAGGAAAAATGACTCTGTTGGAACAGAATGTTTTGGGTGAAACTTTACTTAACTGGGATTTCTAGTTTTATCCTTCCAGTAATCAGCCAAGATTCATCTCCTTCAGGCTTATGAAGTAAGTTACTTTATAATTAAAAACTTGGCACTGGTCTTGACTAAGGAGTGGATAAGGCCAAAAGAAGCTTTGTTAAGAAAAAGATTACAAAATAATCATGGTTAAGGAAAAGAATGCAAACTTTTGAGATAATCTGCTCAAACCAACATATTCACTTATTAAATCATTTTATTTCATGATCATGCATGTCTTCTTAAGAAAATATCTATGGTCACTTCTTGGAAGTATTCTTAACAATGGAAATTGTTTTTATAATAATTGTTTTTATAATAAAATTGTTATAAAATATTTTATACAGAATCTTACAGTTAGAAGGTAAGTGAATAAACAGGCTTGAGAGCCTTGCTCTAAGGGTCCTACTACACACTGATACAAAACATAGTACATAACTATGCACAATCCAACAAAAACATTAACACAAGACATGAAAGAATTACTACAGGAAAATGACTGGTCCATGAAAATCAATTAGAACTGCTTTTTACAGTGTTGAGAGAGCAAACCAGAAAACATTCCTATTTATACCACTCAGACGTGCTGGTTAAAGCATAATACGCAATTGTTAACACACACGGCTAGCTTTGTAAGAGAGAAGGGGAAACACGGGGTTCCTAAAATGCCCAGGAACTGACAATCAGTGAGACACGAGGTGACGTGACGGTGGCCCTGCGACACAGGGCTGCTCTTGGGAACTTAGGAACTTGGCTAGTGTGGAATCAGGAAACAAGATCTGGGGCTCCTGGAAAAACATGTTTTTGTAGAGATGGATAAGTAGAGAGTCCAGAGAAGCCTGGCAGGCCATAGCCCGAGAGGTCTCAAAGAGTCGGAGGTGATTTAGGGACTAAACAGCAACAGCGTAAGTAGATAGTGGAACCATTAAGACATTTCATGGAAATGAAGTCCACCAATGTCAGGAAACAATGGTTATCTCTTTGGAGGAAGAAATGGGGAAGAGACAGAGATGGAGACTTAGCTGTATCTGCAACATTTCATTTCTGACATTATTAGCATCTGTTTTATTTTGAGGGTGGGTGCACAGTATTTGATACCACATTTTTTATTCTTTTGTTTCTGAAACTTTTCATAATTATTTTTTAATTTAAAGAAGAAGACCAGTTGTTGTTATCGTTCAGTCACCAAGTCTTGTCTGACTCTTTGCAACCCCACGGACTGCAGCATGCCAGGCTTCCCTTCCCTCACCATCTGTCCATTGAGTCAGTGATGCCATCCAACCATCTCATCCTGTCGCCCTCTTCTTCTGCCCTCAGTCTTCCCCAGCATCAGGGTCTTTTCCAATGAGTCGGCTGTTAGCATCACGTGGCCAAAGTACTGGAGCTTCTGCTTCAGCATCAGTACTTCCAATAAGTATTCAGGGTTGATTTCCTTTAAGATTGACTGGTTGGATCTCCAAGGGTCTTCTTGGAGGGTCTTCTCCAGCATCACAGTTCGAAAGCATCAGTTCTTTGGTGCTCTACCTTCTTTATGGTCCACTCTCACATCTGAACACGACTACTGGAAAAACCATAACCTTGACTATACGGAACTTTGTCAGCAAAGTTATGTCTTTGCTTTTTAACACAATGTCTAGGTTTGTCATAGCTTTCCTGCCAATAAGTAATCATCTTCTAATTTCATGGCTGTAGTCACCATCCACAGTGATTTTAGAGCCCAAGGAGAGGAAATCTGTTAGTGCTTCCACCTTTTCCCCTTCTATTTACCATTAAGTGATGGGACCAGATGCCATGATCTTAGTTTTTTTAATACTGAGTTTTAAGCTGCCTTTTTTACTCTCCTTCTGTACCCTCTTTGAGCCTCTTTAGTTCCTCTTTGCTTTCTGCCATTAGAGTGGTGAGGTGAGGTAAGGTGAATTCACTCAGTCGTGTCCAACTCTTTGCGACCCCATGGACTGTAACCTACTAGGCTTCTCCGTCCATGGGATTCTCAAGGCAAGAATACTGGAGTGGATTGCCATTTCCTTCTCCAGGGGATCTTCCCAACCCAGGTATCGAACCCAGGTCTCCCGCATTGGAGGCAGACGCTTTAACCTCTGAGCCACTAGGGAAGTGGTATCACCTGCATATCTGAGTTTGCTGATATTTCTCCTGGCAATCTTGTTTCTTCCATTCATCTGTTGATGGACATCTAGGTTGCTTCCATCTTCTGGCTATTATAAATATTGCTTCAAAGAACATTGGGGTACATGTTGTCTTTTCAAGTTGTGGTTTTCTCAGGGTATATGCCCAGTAGTGGGATTGCTGTGCAGGTAAAGAATCTGCCTGCAATGCAGGAGACACAGGGAGACATGTGTTTGATCCCTGGGTCAGGAAGATCCCCTGGAGAAGGAAAATGGCAACCCATTCTAGTATTCTTGCCTGAAAAATTCCAAGGGCATAGGAGCCTTTGGGCTACAGTCCAAAGGGTCACAAAGATGTGGACGTGACTGAGCGACGAAACACAACACATGGTACATTTATTTCTAGTTTTTAAAGGAGTCTCCATACTGTTTTCCATAATGCCTGTATCAGCTTATAATCCCATCAACAGTGCAGGAGGATCCTCTTTTATCCACATCCTCTCCAGCGTTTATTGTTTGTAGATTTTTTGGATGATGGTCATCTGAATGGTATGGGGTGATACCTTATTGTAGTTAATGGTTAAAGCAGTTGTGGTACATTTATATAATGGAATATTACTCAGCCATAAAAAGGAATGAATTGGAGTCAGTTGTAGTGAAGCAGATGAACCTAGAGTCTTTCAGAGTGAAATAGTCAGAAAGAGAAAAATAAGTATTAACACATATATATGGAACCTAGAAAAATAGTACTGATGAACCTACCAGACAACAAACTTGTGGACACAGTGGGGAAGGTGAGGGTGAGACAAACTGAGAGAGTGGCACTGACATATATACACTGTGATATGCAGAGCAGATGGTTAGTAGGAAGCTGCTCAATAAGACAGGGAGCCCAGCCTGGTATTCTGTGATGACCTAGAGGGGTAGGATGGAGGGAGGGGAGGAATGCACACCACACACACACACACACACACGTAAACATGACTGATTCCTTTTGCTGAACAGCAGAAACCAACACAACACTGTAAAGCAATTTTCCACCAATTAAAAAAATTAGAAAAGAGATAAGGTTTTATGAGGCAAAACTATTCTCTGTGTCTGGGCATGTCCATGTGTCATCTCTAAGAAATGTAACCCTATGAATCTGCTGAAGTCAAACCTCTGAATAAGAGAGATCACATGTGAAAACAGATGCAGACGTCACTCACTGAACAGTTCTATCTTTCAAGTCATCTGCCAAAGAAAAATATCTCTAATTCCATAATGATGGAATTATGATAAAAGTCCCATCACAGTTTCATTATTTTCACTACCCCAAAAATGTGCTTGCTACTTTCTCTAGGGGAGGTAACATCTGATGACATATTTGACTATTTCACCGGATAAGCAATGAGATGCAGGATACGGACCACAGCTATAGGATGAGCAGAAATGAATTAGATGTTGCTACTTTTTTTGTTGTTGTTGCCACTTGATATTTTTATAGCTTTTGTTTTTCTCGAAAAGATTTCAAAATGTATGATTAATAAAATGCAGGACTTTGGGAAATTCCATTTCTTGGTAGTGTGAGAAAGTGGAGTATGACTTAGAGGAAAAAACCCAAGGGCATAGTTGCAATAACTGCTTACGCCATTCCTCAGCTAGAAGCCTGGATCATCTCAACTTCTCAGATTTTATATTTTACAATCCAATGAGTTTCTTCTTTTTTTTTAAATCAGAACGGAATACCCAGATATATAATGACCATCTTCTAAAATCTGACACATAGATCTTAACTACAGCGTTGATTTATCAAGGGTTAAACACAATATCTTGATCATTTCAGATTATCTCAAGAACAAGTTTTTAAACTGCTCTTTGTCAACTTTTACAAATTACCACATATTGAATTGTTAAGTTAGACATAATCCATACAAAATAGCAGTTGCATGAAAACCAACATTCTCTAGTATTGACAGCAATTTGAATTTTGGCCTATGGAAAATATAATTTATAAAAAGGTCAGTGCCTTGAGAAGGGGAAAAGGGCTAGTTGAGGTTCCTTTTCCTATTTTCCTTTCATAATCTCTAAACATAACATTTAAACTGTCATCATGAATGCACACATCTATTTACATGGCTATAAATCTGTCAAATTATAACCATTTGGAGAAGATTCTCATAGAATTTTTAAAAAGCCTCAGACTTGATAACAAAGTACTGGCTCAAGAGCCAGGCGACAGAAATTATTTTTATCACTTTGCTCCAAATTTACTGAACAACCTGGAACCAATCATGTGCTCAAAGTGACCTTGCTTCTTGCCTAAGTTTAGGGGAATATTCTGGGAATCAGAAAATAATTTTAGGACATGTAGGACAGCTTATTTGACAAAGATAAACATTAATGCAAACATTTCCTTATATAGAATCTGTCTAGTGTGTATTATTGCTGAAGAGTGAGAGTTTTAAGAAAACTCCAATAAACCCAGAGATTTAAAAGATTGGCTTGCACTTTCCCTATTCTACATTTTAATTAGCAGCATCGCCACCTACCAAGCTGCTCAATCTAGTGATGCTGGTTAGAGGCAGGGGGATGGGGAAAAATAAACTAACTGATGAAATGCCTACAATATACTAGGCACTTATATGTGCTATCTCTTTCAGTTTTCAAGCCATCCTATTAAATAGATGAGGAAATGAGCATAGAATGGCTAAGAAACTTGCTTAAAGTTGGAGCTACTGGGTCTATTTCTACAGTTACTACTTGTCTATTTCTTGATTCTATCTTTCTGTCTTCGCATCCCTGGCACATGCTTCCAATAGGCTACTGAGCCTTAAAACTGTACCTCCTCAATATTTCTTAAACGTATGCCTCTGTCTTAGTCCAGACCCTTATCATCTCTCACCTAGACTAATACACAGGTTTCCAGTGGTTTCCCTGGCTCTGAAGTTTATTTTTTCTTGTGTTGGCCAGAAAATTCATTTGGGTTTTTCCATAGCATCTTACAGAAAAACATGCACAAAGTTTTTGGCCAACCCAATACAAGTATGTGTAATCTTAAGTTATTTAAAAAAAAAACACAAAGCTATTTATGTCCTTCTCATTGTGTGTCTCTCTTCCTCCCTGGACTATGAGTTACTTATTAACAAGGGTGACATCAGCAAGACGACAGGCTAGGAAGCTGCAGGCCCTTGTTCTCCCATGGAAATATCAAAGGATCAACAACATATGCACCAAAGCAGCTTTGTGGGAACTTGAGAACCAATTAAGAAGCTGCAGCAACCAAATGAATGCCTAACCAAGAAAAAAGAAACCTACACTCAAAACAGTAAGACAGGGGACTTCCCTGGATGTCCAGTGGTTAAGACTTCACCTTCCAAAAAATCAAAACATAAAACAGAACAGTACTGTAACAAATTTAATAAAGAAAAAAAAATCAGTAATACATTTGGGACATTTTTGCACACCTTTACTCCATCCCTTCCTAATATAGCATGACATGGTCAGGAGGATGTCAACCAATTTCTGGTTCCTCCTCAGGACACAATGAAATGGTAGAACTTGTTTGCAACACTCTGGTTTTTCGTGGGAACTGGTTTCCTTCTGGCCTGATTCAGAGTATTGATGGGAATGGTGACATATTTTGGCTATCAGGTTGGAGGTTACAGAAAGCAGTGGTAGGTGAAGCAGCTGTGGCAACTTCAGGCCCATGGGCGCCTGAGGGCAAGAGATTACAGGCAGAGGAACACAACAGAACAACATCTGAGGTCCTGAGAGTGAGCAGGGATGAGACTGTCAGGAAAACTAAGAGATTTAAAGACTGCCACATATACAGGAGAACTGGAGGGGAGAAAAGCAACTGTACAGGTGTAGGCAAGACATATCCTCAGAAAAAAGCTGAAACTTAAGCCTTCATTCCAGGCTGATTAGTGAAGACTCTTCTCCATGCGGAGCCAGTCCACAAAAACTAAGTGAAAAAATGGCTTTTCAAATGCCCAATTTTCAACAAAAGATCACAAGACATACACAAGGGCCATTGTTTATGGTAAACAGGGCCACTCAAAGGAACAAAGTTAACCTACACAAACCAACCCTAAAGAAACACAGGTCTTGGACTTACCTAATGAAGACTTTAAAACAATTCTTTGAAGTGTGTTCAGTGAGATAAAGAAGAATACAGACAGACAACTAAATAAATTTAGGAGAACAAGGCATGAACAAAAGGAGACTATCAATAAAGAGATTATTAATAAAAGAACCATTGGGATCGACACATATACACTGAAAGTTACTCAGTCGTGTCTGACTTTTTGCAACCCCATGGACTATATAGTCCATGGAATTTTCCAGGCCAGAATACTGGAGTGGTTAGCCTGTTCCTTCTCCAGGGGATCTTCCCAACCCAGGGATCTAATCCAGGTCTCCCGTACTGCAGGTGGATTCTTTACCAGCTGAGCCACCAGGGAAACCCAAGACTGTAGCCCACCAGGCTCCTCTGTCCATGGAATTCTCCAAGCAAGAATATTGGAATGGGTGGTCATTCCCTTTTCCTGGGGATCTCCCTGACCAGGGACTGAACCCAGGTCTGCTGCATTACAGACAGATTCTTTACATCTGAGCCACCAGGGAAGCCAAATATATATAAACTCAGTTCAGTTCAGTTCAGTTCAGTCCAGTCACTCAGTCGTGTCTGACTCTTTGCGACCCCATGAATCGCAGCATGCCAGGCCTCCTTGTACATCACCAACTCACAGAGTTCACTCAGACTCACGTCCATCAAGTTAGTGATGCCATCCAGCCATCTCATCCCCTCACTCCATCTTCCTCCTGCCCCCAATCTCTCCCAGCATCAGAGTCTTTTCCAATGAGTCAATTCTTTGCATGAGGTGGCCAAAATACTGGAGTTTCACTAATATGTACAAAATAAATAATTAACAGGAACCAACTGTATAGCACAGGAGACTCTACTCAGTGTTCTGTGATTACCTAAATGGGAAAGAAATGCAAAACAGAGGGGATAGATGGATATGTACAGTTGATCTACTTTGCTGTATAGCAGAAAGTAACACAACATTGTAAAGGAACTATACTCCAGTAAAAATGTTTTATAAAAAGATAACCAAACAGAAACTACCAAGCTGGAAAAAACAAATAACTGAATTAAAAAATTCACTAGAGAAGTTCAACAACGAATTCAGACAAGCAGAAAAACAGAATCAGAAAACTTGAAGATGGATCATTTGAAATTATTAAATCTGAGGAACAAAAAGAAAAAGAATGAGGAAAAGTGAAGAGAACCTACAAGACTTATGAGATACCATTAAGCAGATTAATACGTGCATTATGGGAGTGCCAGAAGAAGAGAGAGAAAGGGGCAGAGAATTTGTTTGAAGAAAAAATGGTGAAAATATCCCAAATTTGAAGAAGAACATGGATATATACATACAAGAATCTTAATAAACTCT